>JAHXMU010000450.1:1903981-2009070 GCA_019455685.1 Philornis downsi | reverse complement strand
ATATATCCTCATAAACCCAAGTTAGTGAAAAAATAAAGAATCCAGAACCCACAAAAAAGGGAGACATAAAAATATATTCCTATAAAAGTCATTACCCTTAGTAACAATTCAACAGTCAATTTACGAAAACCAACAAACCCTAACCCAATAGTGAAGAAATTTTAAACTACAAATCAAATATATATCCTTGTTCCAACTTTAAATTCAACAGTGGAATCAATTTTATTTTTAATTGTGGAAACGCAGAGCCAAGCAGACAACAATTTTCAAACACCAGCAATCAACAGTATCAGAAAGTAAGAATTTGATTTAATTAACTATATTATATTTATTAATATTATTAAATGTTTGTATCTGAAAAGATATACATAGAGACAGAAATTGAAAGAAAATTACTGCATACGTCTAGAGAACAGGAAACCAAAAAGTTGCAAAAATTCCTACATAAAATAACATTGATAAAGACTAAGGTATGAAAAAAGAGAAATTTAAAAAAAAAACCTATTTAAACAAGTTTTAAAACTAAAAACTAAAAATGGCAGTACAGGCTGAAGGCCCAACGAACAGAATTCTGTGGCGACTCAAAAGATTTACAGACGTTTACTACACTTATTGACAGAATATACCCACACCTGCGACAGCGTGACTTTTAGAACATACACCTTAGATTTCTATAACGATGTGAAAAACGAGTTACACAGATTGAATAACAAACTAGCAGTTATTCAGGAGAAACCGAAGCAACTAGACATAGCGCGATGAATAACAAATTCACAAGAAGATTTAGAACATTCTATGGATATACTGTTTCAAGCCGGGTACGCATATATTAGGAACAATAATGGGAACGTCCCAAAATTTAAAACTCATTCAAATAATAGGAGTAGTAATCGATATGGAAATAACACACAATACAATAAAAAGGATAGCAGTCGAAGTAGGAATAGCGCACAATACAGGAACCCCCATCAACCATTCCAAAACCACGGAAAGAACTTCCAACCAATGCCCCAAAATAACGGAAGAGACTACCAACAACCATGCCAACCTCCCCGCCCATATCAACAAGCAAACCCACAAAATCCCAATCCTCAAAATTCCCCATTACACAGATCGAATTTTAGGTATCAACCTGAACCTATGGACATAGGAAAAATAGAAGTAGCTGAAAATTTTCAAGAATCAGCCTCAAGAATAAATTACCATTTATAATAATAAAAACAAAGATTGGTTTTATAGGCACAGGCGCAACAAACTCAACTTTAAATCCGGGGATTTGTGACCCGAAAAGAATTCATTCAACCAACCCAAATCTTCAACATCAAATTTACGTTAACAAAAAGCCATAGTACCTATTTTTGAAGAATTTAGCATAATAGAATTTTACATTATAAAATTTTATAATTTTTACAATGGTCTAATAGGTAACGATATATTGAGACCACAAAAATTATAGAAGAAATAACCATCGGTAGCAAGAAACTACCAATGCACTTCGAAAATGAAAACTTAATTAAAAAAAGGATAATAGCATCAGGTAATTCCGATCTAATGTATTATAAGGAAGAAAACGAGAAGGTATTTTGAATGTGGAAAATAGAGAAGTAGAGATAATCGATTATCGTAAACTGAATGAAGTAACGATCGATGACAAGTTTCCTATCCCGAATATAGACGAGATACTTGAAAAATTGGGAAGAAGCCAATATTTCACCACACTCGATCTAGCAAAAGGTTTTCACCAAATCGAGATAGAGGAAGAGGATATTCACAAAACTGCCTTTAGTGTTGAAGGATGACATTATGAATTTCAGCGAATACCTTTCGGACTGAAAACAGCTCCTGCAACATTCCAGAGATTAATGAATAATATATACTCCAGGATTATATCAACAAAATGTGCTTAGTATACCAGGACGACATAATCATATTTTCAACATCCTTACAGGAACAAATGAATTTACTTAAACTTATATTCGCAAGGTTACAGGAAGCAAACCTGAAAGTCCAAATGGACAAATCTGAATTTTCAAAGAAGGAAACAGAGTTCCTTGTGCACATAATTACAACGGAAGGAGTCAAGCCCAATCATAAAAGGATAGAATGCGTTGTTAACTTTCCAATACCCAAAACGACAAAACAAATCAAACAATTTCTAGGACTTACAGGCTATTGTAGAAAGTTTATAATAGACCACTCACTTGTCGTTAAGCAAATGACTAAATGCTTAAAGAAGTATTCAAAACTAAACATAAATGATCCGGAGTACGAACAAAACTTTGACACCCTCAAGACTTTACTAACACATGATCCAATACTAGCATATCCGAACTTTTTTAAAACATTTACATCGACGATGCAAGTAATTACGCTTTGGGAGCAGTGCTTTCGCAAGATAGTACTATGCAAGCTGCACCCTTAGCACACACGAAATAAATTATAGTACAATAGAGAAAGAATTATTGACTATCATATGGGCTACAAAAAATTGTAGGCCCTACTTTTTTGGTCGCAAGTTTATAATAGAGACAGATCACAAACCACTAACACCACTAACATGGCTTTTCTCTATAAAGGAATCTAATTCAAAACCTGTTATGTGAAGATTAAAACTATCTAAATACGATTACGAAATTAAGTACAAAAAAGACCAAAAATAGCAATGCCGATGTTTTGTCACGGATTGAAACTGAACCCAGCATAAATACACTAGAATGTGGCAACGTGACAATAAAAAGAACTATTTCACTAATATATATGTTTAAAAATCAAGTAGTTATAATGAAAACAACCTCTGGGCCATTGAGAATAAAAAATAAATCTGCTTTTAAAAATAAAAGAAAAATAATTTTTATAAAAGAACCATTTTAATCCAACACAGCAGAACGCTATTTTTATTGAAGATGAATTTTATACAACGTTTAAAAATGTCCATGGAGAACTGTTTTCAAATAACACAAATTTTAAGGTACTTAGATGTACACTCATAGCAGAGGACATTGAAGATGAAAATCGGTTAACCGAAATTATTAAAGACGAACATCTTAACAAAAACCATAGAGGAATTCAGGCCGTACATAAGAAATTAATTACGCGAATTTACAATCCGAAATTGTAGCAAAGGATAACTCAGTTCATGAATAACTGTGAGATTTGTAACCTAGAAAAATATGACAGGAAACCCCCAAAGATCTTTTATAAAATTACAGAAGCCCCATCTAAACCTCTTGAAATATTACACATCGACGTATTTTATACTTTAAATAAGAAGCTCTTTATGAGAGCAATCGATAAATTTTCAAAATTCGCTCTAGCATTTCAAATAAACGGCAGAAGTTGGACAGAATTTAAAACAAAACTATTGCTGGTAATCAATATTTACGGGAAAATACATAAAATTATTATGGATAATGAATTAGGATTTAAGGCTATACCGATGCAGGAATTAAAAAAAAGAGAATATAGACATTCACTGTACATCAAATGGTAACCATACGTCAAACGCAGACATTGAAAGACTCACAACACAATCAACGAACACATACGCTTGCTAAGGCACGATAAAGGAAGCAAGTGACGAAAACCTAACAAACAAGATAAACAAACTTTCTTATATAAACAATTTCATGAAATTCTAAACCCAGAACATAACTAATCATATAAACTATCAGCAAAACACTATCGGAGACTACTTAACTAAATTCAAGAATATTATAGGAAATAAAATTTCAGCCATAGAAGACGAGATAACATTTATAGAACACACATACCAGATTAAAAATGACATCTCACTCTTACGGCATCATGTAGACGACATCGGAAAGATTATTTTCTCCGGGAAACTGGGAATCATCCCCACAGATATTCTAACCCAAACCGAACTTGAACTAATCACAGACTTTGACAGTTATACTAATATTAAAGTAGCCGAAGGTAATATTATGATAATTCTCTCTGTACCATAATATGTATTCGCAAGACTTACTATCCAGGGTGACATTCGTACTCATTGCTGACAAAAATAATAAATCAATAAAGCTTAACCATTCTGATGTTCTCATAGATGTAGAAAACAATATTTATAGTACGTAGGTTAAGGATAATCTAAAAAGAAATCTTATAAAAATTAATGATTAAAAACGCCAAATCGCTATTTTTGAGGTTTCTTGAGAATGAACGAAAGTGCTACAAAGTTGAGCCAGAAATATTGACTTAGAAAGCGCAATAATTTTGAATAAAATACTTTTTTCCTTTTATTCTCTGAACTTGAACAATCAGAAATCTGTTAGAACAACCACTTACTTTGATAATGCTCAGATAAAGAAAATACCCCAGAGAAAGCATAGGTGACATCAGGAAGAGATCTTTCGAACAAGCAAGCAGCACCAGCACAACGATTCCTTTGTACATCGTTATGTGAAAAATTATTAGGGTTGCCATATGAATGGAAACGGGAAGAACCCCAGGATTTTGGCCTTAACAGTGATAATTCTTTAAATAATATACTAAACTTTGAATAAGCTAATTGCAAAATGCAAACGCTAAATACACAAGAAATAATCAAATTAATTCCTGGAATATTAGTTCTTAAGCATTTTAACAATACAATGTCCCATAATTGCAACAAAGCTAAATTGAAAATTACAAGAAATTGTTTAATCAAATTCAAAAATTGTGAAATAAACATGTTGAATAAAACTTTTAGCAATGTTAAAATAAAATTATCTTACCTAATCTTATAACAAAAATTAAAGACACCGGTAATGCAACACTAGCAGACAAAAAATTGAATCTTTATATCTAAAACAAATAGAGTACGAAAAAACACTGCAACAAGTACTACATGCAGATACAAATTCAAAAATAATTACAATTAATGACAAACAACATATATTCTAAACCTACAACTAAAAAATGAAACCACTATAAATAGCCTAATAAAAATAATATAATTTCGTTGGAGCGGTCGGGGTGTTATAGTGTCTTCCACTATTCCCTTAGTTATAGTGTCCCCCACTACTACCTTAACACTGTTTTGGTCATACACATATACACATACACGTGCTGTTTTAACCTCTTAAGAAGTTAAAGTAATTATTTTCAATACTTTATCCGCTGCAAAGAATATTAATTCCAAAGAATTTTAATATATATTTTAATTTTATTAACTGTATTAAAGAATATTAATTCCAAAGAATTGTTATATTTTATTTAGGTGCATTTCCGCTAACAAAAATGCAACAATTAACAAAATGCACCAGACAAATTTCTTAAGAATTTTTATGTAAACATTTATAACTGCATTTCCAATAATAAATGCTGCAATAAACAAAATAATAGTACTTAAGCAAGTAGTTCACTTCAAGAAGTGATTTATCCTTAGTTGCAGCACACTCTGTGTAATTCTGACCAGATTCCCATCATTATAATTACAAAAGGTGAGTCCAGTGACATTTACTTTTCATCTTTTGATAAAACTTGTGGACTTCGCCCCATAGTCCATTGCTTTCAATACCCGCACTCCCCTCAGCATAATACAATTGCCTGCAGCGTTGCTTCATACACAGGATCCCTGGCCTCAGGTGCTGTGCGCTTCCTTGATCATGCCTATGTTTGTCTGGAAAACAGTTTTTCACACACAAGTACATGTTTTGAGGCAGTTGCCATCGAATGGTCAGTATATTGTATCTTTGTGGTAGTAATGCAAGAGTTTGATGGATTATGCTGTGGCTATCTCCGGGATATGCATGTTAGCTTAAAGGAAGTGGGAAGCCATTAGCTGGAATATGCAATCTGGACTTTTGTAACCAGCAACAAAAGTAAATTTCCACAAGCTGACAAGTTTCAGAAAACTTAGTGCAATGAAAAACTGTATAGCCTCGTACACCAGAGGTACGAATAGCATTTTCTTTTTACCTTTTTGCAATGTTTATATCAAGCAAACGAAGGATTTTATGCACAATATATTTATAATTTTTGGAAGCTCAGAAATTCCCGTCCGAGAATTCCGAGCTGCACAGCAGACTTATTATAGCCTCCATTCTATGAATAAAAATACATAACACCATTACATAATTCATACAATAGCTGGCAAAATGATGATCGCCGCTCCTGTTAACATGTTGTTTGATGGGAATTTGTCCCATATCGAGTTTCACTTTTAATAATTTTAAAATATTTTGTAACATATTTCTGGAGAATTTAATAAACGCCATGCAGCACATTTCACATTTGTTTGGTTTTGTTTCTAAATAACTTTGTGTTTACTTGTTAATGACCATGAATTATATGCTTGTACGAGAAATTGGAATTTTCAAAATATTTTCTCACAAATTCTTTTGCTGCAAAATCGAACATACGAGTATAGATTACACTAAACTGCATCGCAAATTCTGTGCAATATTCGTTTAACTTAATCGCCGGCACTGGAATTTTAATGGGACCTCCTTCCATATCAATTAGAGACCACTTAAGTACAAGTATATGCCAAAGTGTCTGTAAACACATTAACATCAACATTCGGAAAAGTCAGCAAATAGCGGCGCTCATTATGATGGATATTCGTCCCTTAAATGGTGGGGCGAACAGCATGTAAACAACGTCATAACATTAATTTAGCCGGTCCAATGTGCATTGGCGCTTGGATGACGGCTGCAGCTGATGCCTTTTATAGAAAATTCTGTTTTAAGTGTTTTGAAATCATTGGCCAAACGTGAAATCATCAAGTATTTGGATCACGTCTCGCATGAGTGCAGCATTTATGGTTGGTGTGAATTACAAGCGGATAATTGGTTTTATTTGGAGATCGAACTGCTTTCATATGCGACAATACCTTGACTAGATGCAGGTATTCTTAGAGTGGGGGAGGGGAAGGGGGGAAAACTCAACATCTGTACCACTTGAATGTTTGAATAGTTCTATTGCATATGAGGCAAGATTGTACGATTTCATTTATGAACACAATCGATACAAAAGATATCATTCAAATGAGCTGAGTTACACACTGTAGGCTGGACCATGTTTCAGATTTTGTACTGAAAGTTTTGTCATTGAGTATACTCGTATGATTGTCAAGTTATTTGTTAAATTGAATGGATAGGACGTTTTATACGTACTAGTCTGTATGGTTCTGGAATGTCCTATTTTCAAAATAAAACCCTTGGGCTGTTTGGACTCAATTTGTAAAATGTTGTCCATTACCATTATAATAAAATAGTAATAATCGAAAAATTAAAGAAATACTATTGCTTCTTATGAATAGGATACAGAAAAGTTTTTCAATTAGTTCATGTAGTATTCATGTAGTATTTCAATCTTTAGACTAACTGGAATACGTACAAAATATGTAATAACTGTTGTGTTCGCATACTTGACTTTTTCAGAAATTCCCAAAAACATTTTCTTCAAAAATTGTTTTTTTTTTTTTTTTTTTGAGTATTCGACCTGCAAAGAAACCGAGTAAACCGGGATTTTTCGTATTTTCTGTATTGAGCAAAGTTAAAAAGGGAAATGCACACATTTCTTAAGAAAATGCGCTCTATTATGAAAAACAATTAGCAAAGTAATTTTACGAGCACATCTACATAATTTACGAAAAAACTTTTATTGAAATGGTTTACTCTTCAAGCTTCGCATAATACCCAAGGTCATTTTGAAGCTGTCTAAGAAATAACCAGCCAAAGTTTCATCATTATCACATGGTTGATGGTTGGGCGCATCCATATTAATAAATATCAGGGTGCATTTACGAGTAGGTTCATATCTAAATGTAAACGCGCACTGATATTTATTTGTATGGATAAACTCGAAATGACAGACAATTTTCGTAATGACAAAACTGACAGCGCTGAAAGGTGAAAATGGTATAGAAATGATGTTAGTTGAATACGGTTCCCAAAGGACACAAGTTCTTAGTTGATGAATATATAAGTTTTGAATAATTTCAATGGGAAACTTACTAGGATAGAGCCAAACATTAAAAAATTAAAATATATAACCCAAACCGATTTAAATTTACTTAAATGTGATTTGAGGAATATATGTATAGAATATCTATATGTATGTAGCGTACTCCTACAAATATTATAGTTTTGGCAATCAGCTCTATTGCTTAAAAAAGTTTTACGACAATAATATGAATGGCCAGTTTTGCAAATTTTGATTCAATTCGTTGTTAATTTCCTTCAGGAAGTTATCTATTAAGTTATTACGTCAAAATATGCAAAACAACCAAATTTTTAAAATTTTTGTTGCTGAAAATCTACGCTTTACTCCAAGTATACGCATTTCCGACATAAAAATAGAGATACCTTTGCCGTTTATATAGGAGTATTTGCAATCAATTAAACATGCTGTTACAAAGCTGTGTAATCAAATTGCTCGCTTTGGCCGTTATCTGTAGTTTATTGTTAATGTCCATCAAATTTATTATATTGAATTGGTCAGGATCAAATTCTTATTATTTTCATTAATTTTTAATTTTATTTTGTCCAACACAAAACGATTATGATTTTGGGAAATCTGACATATAGTTTCGGTCAACAAAAACGGTTTGCTGTCTTTCGGTTTCGGTTTCGGTTTTGGACATTATATTAGCAACACAACAGCATCATTTGTCTTTCTCTATACAAATTGACTTAGAACTGCTGAATGTAACACTCACAATTGTAAGTAATCAAAATTTGTATCGATTCACTCAAAAGCATACACTGGTTGGATTTACTGATCTCTGTCTGTAAGACTTGTATGTTGATTGTGCAAAGTGAGGGTCGTATCGAAAATGTTAGATATTCCTTCACATTTTGATGTAGGCTCCAAACCAATTATTTTCGATTCTGGAGACCTCAGGCTTGGTCGCAGCTTAATTAAATTTTGCATATACTCGTATACATACACTTTGTTTATATTTTATATAAAGCTGATTTAAAACGAACCATGGTTGGTCCGCCCCATACTGATGTACTGCGAAAGCATGGTTTTATTGCTTGTAAACAACCATGGTTTACGTTGAAATTGGATTATATTTAGTGCATAAAATATAGTAGGGTCAAGGACAAATGCTGTAGAAAATGGACATAGGGCAGTATTCTAATGCAAATACTATTCCCACACAAATAAGTGGTCAAATTCTAATGTAACCTATTCTCAAAACTACAGCCTTAGTTCAAAGTGAAACTACTTTTTAAAATAGAACGCGTAGCCACATGTTTTATATAGGTCCTGTATTTATAGTAAATAAATACTATATTTAGTATGCAGTCGAAACAGGGACATATCAGATAGGAAGCGATGTAGTTCAAATATAAGAAGATGACACAGTTGTTATTTGATATGAACTATTTTTTTATATTCTTTGGGCCTCATTTATTGAAAATATGTAGCGCCTTTTCATATTTATGTATAATCGCCGTACAAATACAAACTTAAAGTTTGATTGTGAGCACAGTTTTTATTAGACTTTAATTGAGTTTTGAACATGCATTAAGACGAGCTCTCATAACAAACTTATTTAAAATTATCTTGTTGACTTGTGTTTTCATATTTACAAATAATCTTGATTCGTACGATCCTAATATAAACATTGTGAAAGGGGCGATTATAGTCACGTCATAGCCAACTGGAATACATTTTTCTCATGCCTAAAAGTTCATGATGCCCGTAAGACGTCGACCATCCTTAGCATCTTTATTGTTGATTATTTACAATTATTTTCAGGTTTATTGGATGGCATTTGATGTAATTACCTCTTATGAATATTCACTACATTCGGTATATACAGCGAGATAAGTGTTAAGACTTACTATAATGGCAAAGAAAAATATTGCGAATTGAATATCCTGCCTCTTGTGAATTCGATCATGTCCATAATTACAAACCTTTGTTTCATTTGAAGCAATCGTTTCCCTAGGCCTTTTGTTGGAGTAGAGTTATTTTTTTAAATTTTTTTTTATATCTATGCTTGGAAGGAAAAATGACTTAACTAGAAATTTTTCGTATTAAAATATTTTTCAAAAAATTGCTATTATGAGAAACCGATATACCCGCGAAATATACGAAATTCTGGAATTGCATTCTTGAACGATATCTTAAGGATACAAACAATAATAACAAACAGATATTACGTAATTTGTCAAAAATAGCAATTTTGAAAAATTCTTATAAATTGTGAACTGCATTTAATTTTGGAATGAGAATTGGACGTAAATTATATATATATATATATATATATATATATATATAATTAATTATAATCTCCAGTTATTTTCCAAAGTATCAGACTGTGCCAGGTTCTTGGAAGTTTTATAAACATAGTCGATAATTGTCGTGTCTACCAGCAGGTAGCTAAAATGTCATGAAACACGTGATTTCGATGCAGCAAGACGACGCTGCCTTCACCTAATGTCCTTTTGTTTTGATACAAAAATTTATTGCGTGACAGGAGGAGCGTGTTAAATTCCTACGTCCTTATGACTAAATGCCATGAATTGACGCTTAATAAATGATGTAACCGACCGTGGCGCGAGGGTTAGTATATGCGACTATCGTTTGCATGATCCCAGGTTCAATCCTGCATGCACCCACCTATCATTATTTGAGCGGCGGCCACCTCTATATGTGTGGCGAACACTTCGAGCAGTTGAGTAACCGACAGATCTAGTGAACAATTTTCAAACTGTGACGTTTGAAATCGCCGTTAACCTGTAATTCCCGTTGAGTGAGTCTAAAAATAGAATGTGTGTAAGCTCACTGAATGTGGGAAGCTCTCCCATACCTCATTCATGGGATGCAAGGGAATTTGTTTTAAATGATGATAAATTATAATTTGCAGCTGCAGCTGAAAGATATGAAGCTAATTTATATAGTAATTTATGTGAGAGGTACCAGGAGGGGGGTGGTTACTTGGTCAGTTTCTCTTAAATTTTGTCAGGAATTATAAAGCAACACGGCGAACAAAACTTTATGTTGGGGCAGGGGGATATTTAAATTGAGAAAAATTAGTAAATTTCTTTGGGATGGGTGAGAACGGTCATGGTAATGCGGTCCATTTTCATTGTGAGACTTTACTTTGATAAACTCCTAATATGCATCAAATTTGATTGAATTTAGAGCAACTGCATAAAGGATATGAACCTAAAAATATGTACATATATATGTACGTTAATTCAGTCATTTGTATGGGAGGTAGATTTCATGATATTTTGCCAAGCATTACAAAATAATGCGACGGACAAAAATTTAGTTTGCTACGGCTTTCGAATTAGGAGTTAGAGGGGAGAAATTAATTTCGGAAAATCAGTCAATTTGTATGGGAGGTATCAGAAAGAATGGGTCGATATAGCTCATTTACAATTCCCAGCTAAGATCTAAGAAAATATTAGGCCGTGTGGAACAAGAATCTAATCTTGTTGAGGGAAATTGGATATTTTTCCTCTTTCCATTCCTCTTTCATGGTAAATATCAATATTTGCATATTCCCTATTTTAAGCTGAGCTATTTTGATTAGAAACGAATTTTTTCGAATTGTTTCTATACCACTGTTGAAACTCGGTATTATATTCAGCAAATGCTGCTTAAAACCTCAACATTTAGTGATGGGTTAGCCCTTTAAAGAAATATATGCGTCTAGAGATGATGCTGATGGGGTGTACTCGTATTGACAAGCAATATTATATTTTGTTTTGTTTTTTTTTTTATTAATGAAGAGATTGTAAAACTTTTGGAAATTTTCTGAAAAATAATGCTTCTCAATTTCGAACCCTATCATCTGTCTAAGATCGAGAGTGTACAAAACCATCTTGCTCAGAAAAACCAGTAAGCAATTTGTTCAATCTATTACAGAATAGATTAAACATTTATTTACATTTGGTTGCACAAAGATATTTCAACAGTTATAGTACTAATTAAGTTAAAATGTATATTTAATTAAATTTGCACAGACAAATATCTAAATTTACATTTAAATTGCATGGTTTTACTTCTAAATAACAAATGAGTACGTAATGATTTCCACATAAATTTTGGAAGATCTTAATATAAATATTTCTTGCGTTTTCTTTTTCTCTGTTCACTATCAGTGATGAAGTTCCGTTTCCGGGGCTCATGGAAATGCAACTTCGAGCAACTGATTAGAGGCGTAATTCCAGTAATAATGGTGCATCATTGGTAGCTACGGTTGGTAGCACACAACAACTAGTAACTGGTAACTAATAACTAGTAATTAAATACGTATGTCTGTGTATAGTTTCAACATTATATGCATTATGTGGTACTTATTTAGCTCGTATATTTAAAATGGCACTTCGTTGCTTAAAATAAATTTATAGTTAGCAAAATATTATTGTTAAATATTTATTTTCATTAGCTTCTAATCTAAACGGAGTATTGCATATTACATACACATGCACGGGTATAAATATGATTTTAATACTAAATGAAGTTTTCACAGCATTTTACAAAAGACTTTCTTCTTTGGAATTTAAGATGGTTTTGAATAAACTTTTGCGTAAATTTAAATTTGTTGATATACTCGTTAGGTTGGCAAAAAAAGTATTTGTGTGGTGATACAAGAAATGAGTGTGTATGGTGGTAGTGGTTGGTTGTAGTTTATATAATTTGCATACATACAAACTCCAAATCTGGTGATTTATTGTGTTGTTATTAAGGTATTCAAAACCAGAATCAAAGAGCGCAAGAGCAATCCAGATTATTTTGTTCAAATACCGTTGGCTGGTTTTGTGCTAAAGAAACTATGATTTCAGTACCTCCAAAATTATAATCGTAAATTTATTCCGTTTCAATCGATATGATTAGATGATCATGTATCAATATAAAAATTTGAATACTTCATATTATACCGACTTATCAAGCTTCACATTTTCGCATTTTCCTCTTACATTTCAGAAAAGACAAGAAAAAACTCACAGAAGCACACCGGGATATTTGGGGTGTGAAGAACTGGATACTTTAACAGAGCAAAAGTGATAAAAATAGCTCACGAAATTCAATTCTGGAAATTTCAGTCCAATATGACCACAGAAGTCGTCGGCGAATTGAGGACAGTGAGTAAGAAATCAAAAATGACACCGAAAAGCTGAATGTGTTGTACACGACCATTGGAAACCAAACGAAATATCTTGGACTCGTCAAGAGCATGATATTTCTATTCTGTACGAGCTAAATGAAATCCACTTAACGAATCAGAAAAGCACTTATTGTGTACTGCTTAAAGACAGCAAAAATGATGCGCATTGAAAAATTAAACGCGTTGTTATTGAAGATAAAGAATGGATTCTTCACCACAGTGTTAACTGAAAGAGATCATAATCCGAGTTAGGTCAACATGCCTCATCAAAGATTGAATTGAACAAAAAAAGGAAGAAACCAAACCACGTGATTCAGTGGTCTGTTGCCGATATTTGATGAAGTGCGATAAAGCATTGAATGAAAAAGACCTAAATTGATAAACCGCGAAGGCGTGATTTTCCACCACGACAACGCAATGCTGGACACATCTTTGTATACTCAACAGAAAATATTGGCACTTGAATGGCAGACGAAGCCCCATTTACCTCGCCATCCTCATTTGGCATCTCAAGATTTTCATTTACTCGGGAATTTGAAAATGGTTTGTTTAAAAAAAATCATTCAACACAAATGAGGATCTAAAAATTGATAATGATACACCTATAACGCTGTATTTGGCGACAGAGATGCTGCATTGCTAAACTCTTGGTATCATTTTATGGGCTATGACTTCAGTTTTATCTTTTTTATCGTTTTATCGTTGTAGAACAAGGATACTTTGAATTGAAAATGTACTCTAATTAATAGCATCTTAAAAACATGATTTAATTTTTTTATTTTCTCTCCACAAATAGTTATATTTTTTATCAAAAGCATTTTATAGTGAAACCTTTATATCTTAACGGAAAATGACAATAAAGGTAAAGAAATATAAGAAAAATCCTATATTTTATATTTGCAATACAATTTCTTTGGGATAAACGCGTTCTTTACCATGCGGTTGGCAGTTTTTAGAAAAATTCAATAAATTTTCAGAGACCTTTTTTATCCTTTTTGTTTAAAGAATTACCAAACAAGTCCCTTTAAATGGGTGCTTAGCGTATCCAAGTGTTTTAACAATTTATTGTGTAACGAAGGGCAATCTGTCTTCATTCTCGTATGTGTTTATAGTCATTTTCCAAAATAATTCCTGAAAAGGGCATGTTACTGTCAAGATTTCGCTAAAAATATTCTACAAATATATTGCGAACATTCCCGGATATCATTCATTCTGGATTTCTAATAGTGCTCCATAATTGATATCTAATTTTTACAGCTTTCTCGCTAAAAACTAAAAGCTGGACTCAAAAGTAGTCAACAAAATCGCATTTTTCTGTATTTTTGTATACAAGCATAGTTTTCAAGATTAAAATTTATTGAAATCATAATCCTTGGTAATGCTATCGGACATCAGTCTGGCGGTAGCTAAAATTAGAATGACTTGCAAAATATTCGCACCAGATCAAAGACATTTATTCTCAAGATATTAAAACTTCTGGAGGATTTCAACACCAAATGTGAAAGAGTGTGATATGTGATAGACTAAAGCCGTTTCTAACCGATCTGATTGGACTTTATCAGTGTGGCTTTAGACCTAGTAAACCAACAACTAACCAGATATTCACACTACGACAAATTCTGGAGAAGACCCAAGAAAAATAGGTCAACACGTACCATCTTTTCGTCGATTATAAAGCTGCCTTCGATAGCCCGATACGGCAAAAACTGTATGAGGCCATGTCCGAGTTTGGAATTCCTGCAAAGCTTATTCGTCTTTGTAGGATGACCCTGACTGACACAAAGTCTTCAGTAAAGATAGCCAAAGATCTAAGCGAGTCTTTTTACACCGAATGAGGATTTAGACAGGGCGGCAGTCTATCGTGCGAGCTCTTCAATATACTGTTGGAGACGATTATAAGGAAAGCGGCAGTTAACACGACCGGTATCATCTTTTATAAAAGCCATATGTAACTCGCATATGCGGATGACATAGACATTATTGGGCGAAACATGCGAGATGTTACTGCAGCTTTCTCAAGCACCGAGAAGGAAGCAGCGAAAATGGATCTGGTAGTAAACGAGGACAAAACAAAGTTATTGGTTTCAACGAAACATGAGTCTACTCGTTTGGGACACTGAGCGAACGTTGACAGCTACAATTTTGAAGTGGTAGAAAAATTCATCTACCTCGGTTCCGCTGTAAACAAAACGAATGATGTCAGCATGGAGATAAAGAGGAGAGTATTGCTTGCTAACAGATGTTACTATGGGCTAAGCAAGCGATTCAATAATAACGCCTTCTCTCGACAAACAAAAATCCGACTGTACCAGACGTTGGTTCTACCCGCCTTGTTATATAGCGCGGAATTCTGGGTTATGAATCAGTACTGGCAGTATTTGAGAGGAAACTACTCCGGAAAATATATGGACCCATCATCGTCGACGGAGAGCATCGGCGTCGCATGAACAATAAGCTGTATGAGCTACATGCCGTCATCGACGTGGTCAAACACATTAATATACAGCGATAGCGTTGGCTGGGTCATGTTGTGCTCCGGCGCCGAAAGTTTTCGACAAGGAGCTCGATGGACGGCGCGGATGAGGTCGACCAAAACTCCGTTGGAAGAACCAGGTTTTTGAAATACTGTCGATGTTTGGTGTGACGAATTGGAGGAGAAGATCGAAGCGCTTGGAAATATTTTCTACGCCGCCTAAGAAGAAGCAGAAGAAATTCAAGCCCAACAGTGTTATTGCTTTCTACTTGGTAGAAAAAATAAATTAATGTTAGTCAACTACGACATATGCATGTGAACAAAAGGTTTGTGTATTGAACTATTACAAGTTAGTTACAGTGATTCTGGTAGCATCGAAAAATGCCATGGAGGTGGACATGCAAAAACAGCAACATCTTAAATTTGAATTGTGTTTACGATGTACTGAAGTTTTTAAATAAACAAAAATCTATGGTTCAAATTCGTTTAAACTATTATGATGTACGCTGGAATGTCATTTTTTTTTCTTTGATTCTCATTTCAAATTAAGTTTAATCACAAAGATTACAATTAAAATTTTTTTCTACACTAACGCCACTACCATTGATCCACTTTCTTGTTCTTTTTTCCACAATTCTTGTTAACAATATTCATTGTTTAAGCTTTTTACAATTTCTGAAGTTTTTAACGGAAATATCACACTTGGCCTGGTTATCGATCCCACAACCGATGCCCGATAATGTCGTGGGAGGGTGGATTAAAACTGAGATTAAATTGAATGAGTGGTGTCGATATTCAGGCCGTTGTTTGTTTCGGTCTTTGTTTGCGTAACTAAAGTTTGCTTGGCTGTTGTGGTTGTTGTCGTTGTTCTTGTCGCGTTATGTTGAAGGATCAATCACACGCAGGTGGAGGTCAAGCGCGTAGCTCGGGTCAATTCGATGCTTCCAAAACGTCTTTTGAAAAATAGCGACTTAAAGGTTGTGCGGAATTGTTTCGACATCAGACCATACAATACGAAATCTATAGCAGCATTGATTAGGGCTAGCAGGTCCATCACTTCGCCAAAAGGAGGATAGCAGGTGTTGAAAAAACACTTTTCCATGATGCCCGACATGAGACCCAATATGCCCTGGGGGAACTCGGTAATGAGGAATAGTATTAGAACTGCTACCAAAAGCATTGTTGTGCGGTCCGTTCGCCGATCACATTTCAGCATCCGACTACGAGAAAACAGAGAAAGAGAGAAAAACAAAAGGAAGTGAACGTTGTAACTTGCAAAATTAGTGCAGTTATGCATGAATATTTAAAAGCATTGTTAATGTTCTGTGGCTTTAGTTAGTTTTACCTTGATGTGTGTTTCTGCAAGTGTTGTTGCTCTGTGACTTTTCCGGGGTTGCCATAATCCTTGAGTTTTTGCTTGCGCTTGGAAGCCTCACACAAAACCTTAATCAGCACAAAACTGATTATTGTAAGTATACAACAGGGTATCAATTTGATTATGACCGAATGGATCCAAAAGTTTATTCTGTAAATGGGAAATGGATTGGAATACGATGAAAATTGCATTTATTTGTATGATTCTGTATGGTCAAAAAGAACACTGTTTAATACAGAAATATAAATAACATGCCTGGCAACATTGGTCTGATTTGTATTCTGCAGTTCCTAGTTGTGTCCACTCCAGTTTCTTTATAATCATGTCTAAACTAAGCTAATTACATCTAAATGCTAAAACCTAAAACCTCATTTATTCAGTATCATAAAACCAATATTTTTCATATAGAACTGCCGAATGCAGCTTTATAGTCCACGAAAATATGAATCTGTTTTACTTTGACCTCCCCAGGATGTGCCCTAATTTGAATGTCTGGTCAATTGTAGATTTAGAAAGGCTAAAGCCACACGGATTAGATCCAGTCAGATCAGATAGAAAAGCATTTTATCTGACACCGTGATCGTTGGTACACACGCTAGAAACGACCTACATCTTAATTTCAATCAACGTGTACGTTTTCACAGTACCAAACGGTGTTTAGGAGCTGCTGGCCGCTCGGCATCAGCTGATCGATACTGTTCTTAAATAGCTTTGCCGGCAATATGGAAAGTTGGGATTGAAAAACTTCTATACACATTTTTTTTGTTGAGATTTTTGTCATATCTATCATTTCTGCTGACAAAATTAATATCACTACCAACGAAAAATATGTATTCTGACAGCAATGCTTTCTTAATGGCTAAAGTTAATAAAGATATTTCACAGCATTCAACTCACCTGTACAATTGAGTTTCCTTGTCGGCATCAACGTGATACAATGGCACTTCACTATCCTTGACTATCAGCTCGCGCACCTTGAACACAAACAATGTGGGGAAACAAACAATGGGCGAGATGATGAAGGAAAAAATTATGCTCTCGTTGCAGTGGGATAGCAGGAAACGTGCACAACCTCCATGGTGATGTCTGCAAATAAAATACCGTAAAATTTGGCACAGAATTTGGCGACATTCGGGTAACAAGAGGAGGCAAAGAAGTAAGCGAAAGGTTTCATTTTACAGTTGAGAAATTTTGTTAGCAGGTAAGATTATAGAAAAACGTAATATGAAGTCATTTAATGCTAATGAACATTAATTGAGAAGAAGTTTCCCAGCGATCGATAACCAAGAACTCTCGAAAGAATTCTATTAACAAACATTTCATTTTATTAAAAAGTATAATAAAAAATCTTATCAAACTATGGGGAAATGTATGCGATGTGGCAAGCTAGTTCATTTAGATTCTGTTTACTAAAGCAAACAACACAACCTCCGTCGGTAGGTGTCAACGCAATAACAGGAATACAATCTTACGGAGGAAGGCTCGGCGTCGAAAACCCACTCTGGCTCACTCACTTTACAAATTAAAAAGTATTTCTATTTCCTAATTGTTGCTACCTTTTAGTGAAAACTGTGCGTATTGAAAAACGTTTTTCAACCCCGAGAAGCTCCCTGAGGAAAAGCTGTGGTAAAATGTTTTGTGTTGCTGATAAAGACTGAATCGCTACTACCCTGCAGCTAAGGCACCCACGAGATTGAACAGAGCTAAAAACGTACAAAGCCAAATGCAAAAGAATGGAAGGCGCCCAATTCAATGAAGGAAACGGTTGCAGAAGGAGCAGTCTGAGGTTCTGGAAAGGTGATTTTTGATGTAGTAAATCACACTGCAACAGCTCTTGAAAGACAAAACCACATTAATTAAGTTAATTGCATGTATGGTCATCGATAACTACAATGATTGTTTTATATTCGTCGGCGTAGAAATTAGAAGAAAAAGAAAAAAATATCGCTTGTAAATACATATAGACACTATTACGGACGAAGCTAGCAATTTAATGGCAATGCTATCTTTCGACAAACATAAATCTAGTTACATCAGACAGTAAATCCATCTGCGTTGCTAAATAGCGTGAAATTCCGGGTAACGGCTGTAATATTTTGTAGAATATATAAACTTATCAGCACTAACGGAGAGTACTGGCATTGTATGAATCGTGAGCTAAGCGGAAAACCGAAATTAATGTAATAAAACGCTACAAAATACAGCGATGGTATTTGTGTGCTGTGCTGTTTATTAAAAGTGCTCCAGACCAAAAAGCCTTTGTCAATGATCTCGAAAGGCGGCACAGTGTGGTGAGATCAAAACTCCAAAATCCTTGGAATCCTTGGAATCCTTTCTTGCGTGTAGCTTATAGCAACGAGACTATAGCAGATGTCACCTGTAACAATCGGAAGAATTTTTTTGAAAGTGTGAACCTTCAAACGACAGCTCATGTCATTTTCATATTCCTCGTATCTGGATCATTTATGTTTAATTGTTGGTGCATTAAATGATGCTACTTTCGCTTTTTACATATACTCGTATATATATAAATAACGCGAGTTTCGGTTGCTGATTACAAATGACAAAAAGTCGGACAAAGCCAGCAAATTCAAATTCTTCTCCGTTGATAACGGCTGATTGCCGATGGCTCGCTGATTGTAAACGACATCGTACTGATACTGATTATGCTGAACGCAATGGAGATCCAAAAACTATAAAAAATTCTCTGAGAATTATCCTAGGTAATCGAAAGGGTAAGTTGCGAAACATAACTGATATCCTAAAGATATGGATAGAAAGCGTACTCACTATTTTATATTGTTTTAAATATTTTAAATGAGTAAAATATTTAAAAAGAAGGATACCGTGTTTGCTGCAGTCGAGCAAAATTATGAACGCTTTAGTGATACTTGATGTTTGGAGGAGTTTAAACGTAATACAAAGGATTCTTTCAAGTGGTATATAATAATGCGATTTTTGCAATGTATGATTTTGTTGAACAAAGAAAATGCATTAAATTTAGTTTACGAAATGGATTTTCCTCCGCAAAAATGTTTATAATGTTGCAGCAGGTCTTCGGCGAACAGACTTTGACTGTTCAAAAGTGACAAATAGTTCATACAACGAGTTCAAAGCAGAGGGCATCCTGGAGATTTACAACCTCTACCGATGAAAGTCATATCCACAACAAATGAAAGAGCTGATGCTCAAAGATCACAAATTAATAGTTAAGGGCCTTATTGATGATGATGGCACTTCAAACTAATCAGTTAACTAAAATTTTTCTGAAAATGGCATGTTATAAGCGCTACTATCGGGGATGAGGCTTGGATATCTTCGTATGATCCCAAACAACTAATAAAGCCAGTGAATATTGTGCTAAAGATGAAACAAGACCGAAACACCAATTGTTGACAGTCTTCTCCTATTCTATCCCAGTATTCGCAAAATGTGAGGGGATTTATTCTCACCAACTCTTGGTTTTTGTACCACTATAGTGAACCATATTGCACTACACCCGTTCCTAATGAGTTTTTTCCCCCCAAAAATGCAACTAATATCGCTCCAAACTTCCCGACTCTATTTCCAAAATTTGGAAGATCTCAGAGCGGTCTAGAACGCTTAGAGTCTGTTGAAGAGATCCAATGTGAATCGGAGAGCGCTCTGAAGGCCATACCGGAAGGTGACTGTTTGGCATATTTCGAGGGTTGGAAGAAATGTGGCATAAAGGTATTATGTCACGAGTGAATGCTTTGAAGGCAATGGAACAGGTCTTACTTTTTGACACAGTTGTTTTTCGATTATAGGGTTCTTAAATTATACATATACAGTTTTGATTATGGTTTTTTAAACCGAATCAGATTTAAAACTTGATTTACTTAACAGTTCTTGGCTGTTAAAAGATCTGGATTCAAATTGTAAAGATGCAAATCAGAGCGGCAAAATACTTCCTCACTGAACGTTTCTGCCCGTGAACCAATCTAAGATCTAAACCACTTCTTCCAAAAAAAAAAAAAAATAAATAAAAAAATGACGAACCAAAAAAACCATGTAAAACTTTGGATCGGTTTTACGGCCATCAGTTTTTCCTACCAATGTTTTTTGTCATGACACATCATCTATGTTTCATTCGAGAAAGTAATAAAAAGTAGCGCAACTATAGAAATCTTGAAATGCAAGGTCAAAATTATTTTACTTTGATGTGGAAATTATTTCCAACCAGTTTAATAGCGCTTGACGTATAATTTAAAAAAATTGAGTTAAAGCGATCTTTAGATTGGAAACAATTTTCCCAAGTCAAGTATCTTGTTGGAAAATATTGTAAAAACACAATTTGAACGCTCTTTGGAAGATTGTGCCTTCCAATAAGGCTTTTGGAGGGATAGCATATACATTACAACTACAACTTGCATACAATTTTAAAAGTGTTTCATTTTAGCAGTATTTCCGCAAAGATGTAGTTACAATTTCATGTACTCGTGTCTTGGGGGTGCATATACTCGTATAATAGTTGGTTGCTGTTCAGTATTTTTGCTGTCACAATACTTTGTTATTTTTATAGAAGAGTAAATATTTTTCCGAATCCAAACTGGTTGTTTTATTGAAACAAAATGGGTAGTAAAACTTACGCTTACTTAACATCTCGCTTACACACTCTCCCCTTAAATCTAGAAGGGTAATCTGATTAAAAATTATCTGGAGTCAACTTATCCGTTTCTGATCGTTTTAAATTAACAATAATGTGATGATTTTATAAGCGTTATTGCATATAATGTCTATCGATGAGTAATGGCGGATATTGTTCATTCTTGTAGTCTTCCTTTTGAATCTAAAAGTGCTGGAGCAAGAGCAAATGAGGGATTTGAAGCCCATGTTGCCTTTCACGATCTCTTAGACATCTTTCAAATCATCGCGATCAAATATTTTAATAAGTTTTTGGACCCAGTCTACAGGAGAGACATAAATAATATCAGCTCCTTCCTGTTTTGAATCAATCCATGTGAACGCTTTTAATTCTATATTTTGGCCAAAATCAACTTTTCAAGTCTCTATGAAACGGGTACCAAGTGGCAGTCTTCCTAAGACCTTCCATAAGCCGAACCAGAGTCAAAATGGCTTGCAATTTCAGATTATTGAGTAATAATTAGATAACATTTAATATAATTTTGCTTCGGTGATAGGAATAAAAAAGAAAATTGTTTCAGTTCAGATAACAAAAACTGAAAGAAATCAAAAATATTTTCTGGTTTCACTTCGCTTCATTTCGTTGAAAGTCCTTGTATAAAAACGTTAAAGACAAATAACAAACCTACACTACAGCAAGAACTTATGCTGAGCCTTTGTAATTGTCTAATCCATGCTATTGGTATATTTCTATTGTTGTCTTACCTGATGGCCACGTAGCGCCACACCGCCAATGTTACCGTAAGCCCAATGGAAATTGTATGAAGTACTTGAGTGAAATGCATATGGAATAGTATGTACACAGCCCAGGCATAACTGAAGTCCTTCTCTCCTGGAAATGAGAAACAAAACCAAACAAAAGGGTTATTAGCATGCAACATTTCTTGTGGGAAGGAAAGTTAGACACGAATCAAATGCAAGAGTCGGCACTGAAAATGCTATAATTTGTCAATTTTTCTTTTTGTATTTAAAAACTTCAACATATTCGTAAAAACATTTCAAATTTTAAGAACCTCTAACGCGGACAACAGCATCATGTATATCTGGGAAGGCTTCACAGGCTGCACGAAAGTGGTCTGGTGGGATTTTGTTACATTCTCGAAGAGCAGTCTTTAACATGTTGACCGTATCATATTTTTTAGCTGATATTTTGACCTCCAGAATGAATCATAAAGAAAAATTCATTGGGTCTAAATCTAAGGAATGTCAAAAATTGTGAAAAAATATAGCTTGGAACCTTTTCTTGTAAAAAACTTTTGCTTCCATGGGCTTTATGTGATGGCGCCGCATCTTGTTCAAACGTCCAATGGTTTCTACATCTTTACGTGCCCAAGATAGCAAAGCACCATTTAAAATTTTTTCGCCATAGATTTAATATTTTACCTTTACGCCCTATTCAATGAAAGCGGTAGTTAACAATTTTGTTTTAACAATTTTGCTCTAACTAGGTGAACCGCCTTTGTGCAGGCATTAAATATTGGACTTTTGTATTTTGTAGGACTTCAGTCGTTGTTAATTTGGTAATGTGGGTGTCATGTTATGAGCAGGCACATAGAATATTTTCGGCAATTGAATTCTCGCATTCACCTCCCAAATGATTTTTGGCAATGTTGCCTGTATCATTGCAATGTATAATGATCCAATACGTAATCATTTTGATCACACGTAAATGTCATAGGTCATTAACAGTGGTTGGTTGCGAAGTTCCAGCCAAACACGCTCCTGTAGGCTTGTAAGCAACATATCGTACTAACACTGGCCATAAAATGAGCGCGCTGTTATTAGCCGTTTGGTCGCTATAGCAGCATACATTTTGGTAGCACTTAGAGTCAATTTGGGCACCGTAAAATTACGTTTGGTTCATCCCACAGCGCCAGTTTTGCTTACCAAAAGTGGCCCACTGAGCACATTATATCACAACCACAACTTTCATACCAAGAAAGGTGAAGTTCTTAGCCACTTAAAGTTTCAGAATAGGTTAAGGTCGTTTCGAACCTAAGGTCTCATAGATATCTTGTCTGATGATCGGGATATTATCTGGGATACTATTTTTCCAATGCAAAACAATTTTTTGGTAAAGTAAGCTTGGTCGCTATAATCAACGACTCCTAGGTTTATCTCGATGTTTTGTGAAGGAAACGAATTTAATGTACGACATAAGTAACTGCTTTATTTAATGACTAATTTCTGGATTTTTGCGATGTCATTCACAAAATATTTATCGTAGTGAACAAATTAAGAATCACTGGCCCATTCACATAGCCAAAAAATTTGAAGAGGAAAAAGTTGCAAGTTGCAAATGTTTTTTTTTTTTTTTAATTTTACCACGATTTACAACCATTTATTATTTTAATTGTTAAATATATAATACAAAACTTTACTTATTTGAGCGTTTACTTGCAATTATGGTTGATTAAGGCTCCTACTTCTATAATATGGAGTTTACATAGTCAAATTTGTAAAGAGAAGTCTACAGAAAATACCATAACCACGAAGGGTACTTAAAATTTAATTTTAAAACTAGTTTTCTATACAACCTTGACGTGTAACGTGGGTGGAGTATTTCTGATTACACCTGATCTCTCGTTTGAACACAAGTAGACTGTTGTGTTCGTCATAAATTTTTGACGCAAAATCAAAACATTTTCCTTCAACCCAATTCCTCAAAGTTGGTATTGGCGTTATAAATTTCTGATTTGTGTTTTATGCTAAAAACTATTCCAAAAGGTTTTTGACAATTGGGTCCAAAGTTAGTTCTCGAATTATTGTGCTTGAAAGTTCTAATTAAAACAAATAATATTCTGTTTTAATTCGCCACTTGTGCGATTGGACACCTTTGAACTAAACCTTTATTTCCTATACATGATGAGTGCTCTGGTACATGGGGTCGGTCGGTGAAAAAGGTTTACAGAGGTTTTTTTTCATTTTTTTTCTGTGTTAATCTATAGTTGCTGGGGCAAGGACAAATGAGTGATTTCAAACACTGATTAGATCTACATATGTTGTCTGTCACGATCTTGTAGACGTTTTTTATAGCATTACGATCAAATACTTTCAGCATTTCTTGGAATAAAACTTGGCATCAATTTTTTTGCTCGATTATAAAGCATTCAAGCGAAGAATTTTTTCAATTCAGTTAAAAATATTAAATGTGGTTAACCACACCGCTATTCCACAATGGCAATTTTGCAACATCAGTTTATTCAAATACATCCTGGAGTGAACGACGGCCATTATTGAATTTAGAAAACAAAATCAACACAATGCTGGGCGATGGTGTTTTGTCAACAAAGTTCAACGTGATCAACACGATTTGTACTCTGTAATTGAACGAGACCATGTCGAAAACCACAAAAATCACTATTTACTGTTTCACGATTCTAATAATGAATTCTTTAAATTTATATAAAATCGGCATTGCCATACCTCAAAATATAAGCGACGTAGTATAAACTGACTGAGCGTTTGAGGGAGCAAGTTTGTCGGAAAAGGTCAGAGTTATGGACAGCCTTTTTCCTAGTTATGGACAGCCTTTTTTTTCGTGAACGAAATTCTGACCAAACCCAAAAAATATCATAGAACCATCACCGTATTCACATGATATCACTCCGACTGGTTTTTTTTTCTCCTTTCAAAACTCAAACTCAACTCAAACAAACAATGCGTGGCAGCCGTTCTCAATAAATAGAAGGCATAAATAGAGATTCGCTGCGAGAACTCCAGATGCCAAACTAGCGAAATGATTGTTTAGATGAGTGTTATGCTGAATTGTTCCACATTGTTCCAAATTGTTCCAAATGTTCCACATCTTATTTCGGTCATATAAGAAAACTTGGGGAGTCGGTGGGATGATGTCGAATTACACTGAGGCATATTTTTATTTAGGAATATAGTGCTGTCAGATCCCCGGCCAATTATGCCGTAGCGAACATATGTCAGTTTTGGATACCAGTATTCAAGTCTTCGCGACTATTTATAGTAATAAGTTTAGTTTGCATATTTTAAAAAAGTACTATAAAATTGTTTATGTATGGGTTTCAAAGATTTACCCCGCGTGTCTATGAGAAAAATCTTACTTTCTGAAATTTTTACTACGATAGAATAAAATTTATTTACGCAATTTCAGAAAAACTACTTTAAAAATTATCACTGTTTGCCATTTCTTTATACCTCAATCGTAAACTACGTAAGAAAAACTCTATGTGGAAAATGTAACTTTTTAAATTGCAGAATTTATAGCAACTCGTTAGGATCCGCGGTAAGAACTTTATATTTCGAGAAAAGTAAATGGAAATTTTAGTAGTTTAAAGATTGAACAATTTTTAATTCTCCATCCGGTAATACGCAAATATGTATCAACTGATATCTCTCTACATCCAAAAGAAATTAAATTTACTTCGTCAACATGAACAAAAACATACATGTGTGTAATAAACGAATTTTGCTGGGTTTCCTGTTTGCTTTCACAATATGTGTGTTATAATCTATATGCAAATGTAAAATTGCGCAGTGTAAACTTACCCGGTTTCATGTATATATATTGATACGAAGCAAAAGGAATATACTCTATCATCACGAACATATCAGCAACGGCCAACCATTTGAGGATTTTATTAATGGGAGCTTTGGCCATATCCCTTCGGGTCAATACCATAATATTCAGGATGTTGGCTATGGTTCCGAATAAACAAATCTATAAATAAAGCAAATGAAAACAATAGTGGGAATACTTATCAGTAAGTGTGTAGGAGTGCATAATAATAATAATACCATCAGACGTAAGCGAAGCTTGTCGTGACAGTTTTTTAAAAATATTGCAAATTTTAACTAAAAACACTATAACGTATTAACGCATGAAATGGAGGAGGAGCATCGTTTGTATGAGATTTTAAAAGCAAGTCAGATTGCTCTCTCAATTTGTCGTTCAAAACCTCGGTTAATGTTGTCTTATGCAGAGTTCGCATTGTTTTTTCCAAATGCCATTACGGAGATAAAATAAAACATCTCCGCCTAAGCGTATTTCTTGCGAAACAAGATTAAAAAAAAATTTATTTCTTCAGAACGAGGTTCAGTATTACACTGAAAATTTAATTAAATACTTTAACATTTCAATGTTTGAATATTTGAAAATTTATCTTTTGTTTTGTATCAGAATATTTAAAAATTTATTCATTTATTTATACAATCAGTTCATCACCACTAATCTTATTCTTAACCGCCCAAAACCAATGGCTTGTCTGAGTGCGATAACGAGTTTGATTACTCTTAGTATTGGAATTAATAAAATAGAAATCAGTTCAACTGATAAACTTTTCTTGTAGAGTGATTTCAGTTAGAATTCGAATTTAAATCTAACACGTTGATCCTTAATTTTAATTTAATTTAATATTTAGTAATTTTTTACACATGAATAATAATTATTTTGAAATTAAATGCTCTTGTGAATTTACTGCATTCTCACTACGTTACGGCTAGTGAATTTTTACCGTAACCATTTCGGAAAACTGGGATTTTGCATCGTTCTTGCGCTCTTCATATGGTGTCCTGTTCCGTGAATGATCGATGCATTCATGGAGGTCGGGTGGAAGAATTTATTAAAAGAGTTCGTTAATCATTTTGGTTTTGTTAGGGTTTTCTTATACTTAGATGCCATCTTATGTTCTTAGATGTGCGCAGAGATTACAATCGTTTTACATAGCTGGTTAAATTAAGTTGGAAATTTTACACTCGTAAACGAAGAAACAGACACCCCCAGAGTAGAATTTAGCCCAGCTTTAGTATTAATTGGATTGAGACCTTTCAAATGGAAATATTGAATTACATAACTGTTTGAAATTTTTCCATGTTTACAAATTCATAAAAATACTAAGCAACATGGCGCCTTGAAACTTAAAACATGTTTTATAAGGTTGATATTTTTCACCAAAATATTTTTTTTTCAAATTACGTCAGTCCGGTTAGTTTTGGGACCGTCCTCGTAAATAGCACACTCTAAACACACACGTATATACACATACAAACATACATGTAATACGTCTTTTGTTTATGTCATTTCCCCTTTTGTTAATTGCGAAACATGTGAATCATTTCACACAGGCATTTGTTCAATTGATTCACTTTCGATTATGCTTAACTTACTAATTGTAACTGTTGAAATTTCTTAAGAATTTCAGAACATTACAATTATATACACATATTCATCATATTCTTCTATATTGATGGCTTTCTTTCTTAGTTAAAAATAAAATAATAATTTGTTAATCGTTTTTAGTCAAAGGAATTGTTCCAATTATGGATCGTAATTTTTGATATTCGACATGCCAATGGCGAAATTCACATTCCTTTGTTTTGTTTTGGACATAAACAAAAAAATAGTATGGTGGAGTCAGGCCAGGTGACCTTGGGGGACAGTGGAAATTGGAGTTTTTGGTTATCAATTTGTTTGTGAATTTTCGTTGGAGCTTCGCCATAAGCAGTCTGGCTATGTGTGCAGTTGCTGTTGTTCGGCGCAGTTCTGGGTAAAAATAAACTTCTTTAACATCTTTAAATAGCGGTCCCCACTGACAGTTGACAGTAGCATGATTCGTGCGCCATCCGCATCAGCAGATACAGTGTTGTTTTTCAGACCATATATCATTTCATTGACATATAAAATGTAAAAAACTGATACTCAGCAAGGAGTATTATCGCTAAAGTTATCCTCGCTGTTTATTTTATATGAATGTTTCCGTTTATTTTCAATGTTTCTTGTATATAATCGTATCATAGCACTGACTTTTGTTGTTTGCGAGAAGCCCTAGAAGTTGGCTTACGAGAGCCAAAATTATTTTGGTGAAAAGTTGCAACCTTATAAAATATATGTATATGTTTTAAGTTTTAAGGTGCGACGTTGTTTAATATTTTTATTTGAGTCATCGAAAGTAAACGATCTCAGTGAATTAGTAAACATGGAAAAAATTGGTCAGCGTTATGTAATTAAATATTTCCATTTAAAAAGTTTCAGTCCAACCTATATTAAAGCCGGTTAGATTCTATTTTGGGGGAGTCTGCTCCTTCGTTTACAACTGTAAAATATTGGGTAGCAGAGTTTAAACGAGGCCGTACAAGTTGATAAAACGTACATCGTAACGGCCGACCAATTGAAGTGTCCACGCCAGACACGGTTAAGAAAATGCACAAAATGGTATTGAATGATCGTGGGGGAAAGGTGCCTGAGCTGGCTGAAATGATGAGCATTTCAAAACGTGTTACACATCATAGATGTTTCAATAAAGTGTTTGGCGATGTTTCACCCCAATAAAGCCGAATATGTCCGTCAAAGTAGTGGACTGGAATGGGAGAATCGTGTCCAAAGAAGGTGAAGACAGTTGGCGAAAAAGAAAGTGTTGTTTTATCAAGGCGATGCTCCAGTTCTCACACCGCTACTGCGATGTCCAAAATTAACGGATCAAAGTTCGCATTGCTTCATTACGCACCTTATTCACCAGATTTAGCTCCCCCGGACTATGCTCAGTGGTAAAAGACTTGCCAACATTTAAGAGGTGGAGTCTGTGGTTGATGGCTATTTTAAGAAATTTGACAGTTTTTGCAAAAAACATGGTATAGAAACTATTGAATATCGCTGGAAAAAGTGTATCGAGCTAAATGAAGATTATGTTAAAAAATAAAGAAAACTTTTCGTAAATTTTTTGTGTTTTTTTTTTATTTGCTAGATCGGCCAGTTTTGGGACCGACCTCGGTATAACATTATATTATATTGATTTCAGGTATAATATTATACTGATTATATTATATTACATTATATTGAAACCTCAATCGAATCCCTCATAAAAACTATGAATAATTTCATGACAAATATGCAGGGGATTATGCAAGAAATGTTACGAAACCAGAATATGCTCATTCAAGTTTTATTAACCAGAAAATGAACTCTATAAGAATTTGTTACTGGAATACCAACGGACTCACCCAACATAAGAATGAAGTAGAGTATTTCTTGAAATCCCGAGATATTGACATTCTCTTAGTCTCTGAAACTCATTTCTCGTTAAAACATTGCTTCCGAATAAATGGATACTCAACCTACGATACAAAACATCCCAGTGGCAGAGCTTGTGGAGGAACAGCTGTAATAATTAATGATCAGGTAAAGCACTACCCTCTACGCGAATATAAAACTGATCACATACAAGCCACTTCAGTTGCACTAACTGGATTAAACATAATAGTTTTTGTTTTCACACTTTTTCTCTACTCTTGGTGACAAGTTTATAGCAGCTGGAGACTACAATGCTAAACATACCTTCTGGGGGTCCAAACTCGTCAACCCCAGGGGCAGGCAATTGCTGAATGCTATATCGAGTTCAGGCCTAAAAGTTTTGTCTGGAGGTTAACCAACATACTGGCCCCCGGATCTCAATAAAACCCCCGATCTCATAGATTTTGCAGTTATGAAAAGCATAATAAGAGAACACATCATCGTTACTCCTTCCCTCGACCTCTCATCAGACCACTCCCCCACAATTCTCACAGTATTTAACATTCCCTTGAACCCGGAAATCTCTTACCATTTTCCAAACAGGCATACAAATTGGTTGAGATACAAGATGCACATAAGCTCTCATCTGTGGCAAAACTTTTCTCTCAAAACACCAGATGAAATTCAGTCTGCCATCAACGTCCTCACTACCACAATGGCAACCGCCGCAAACTTGGCAACTCCGCACAAGGTTTATGCTAAAACAAAAAATGACTCCTCATGTCATATTGAATCCCTAATCAAAGAGAAAAGGAAGGCGAGAAGACGATGGCAAAAACACAGATCTCCCTACCTCAAAGCTCGTCTTGACCAGTGCAAGTCAAAACTAAGGTCAACTCTGGATGAAAAAAGAGAAATCTCCGAAGCCCGCTACTTATCTCATCTAGGAGCCACACAAAAAACTGACTATAGCCTGTACAAGGCCACAAGGCAACTACAGCGTCCTATAATACAGGAGTCTCCAATACGGATGAAAGATGGAGGATGGGCAAGGAGTAGTGATGAAAAAGTGAAAGAATTTGCAGATCATCTTGAAGAAGTATTTACTTCTAACTATACAATCTCTTGCGTGAATCCAACGATCATTAGCCCAGTACTCACAAATCCAATGAAAATAAGTCTATCTCTCTTAAAGAAAAATGTTCTCTCGTTGAAAATGAATAAATCTCCTGGAAACGATAAAATAACAGCGAAAATGATTACAGAACTCACCCACAATATCCTCAAATTAGTTTTATCTATATTTAATGCTATACTTCGAATTGGATACTTTTCTCGATCATGGAAGCTGTCTGAAATAATAATGATCCCAAAACCTGGAAAGGAACTGTCACAAATTACATCCTATCGACCCATAAGTTTACTCTCTATTTTATCTAAACTGTTTGAAAAGATCTTTCTCCAAATGTTGTACCCCCATATTGAAGTAAACCGTGTAATACCCATGCACCAATTTGGGTTTCGCAATGGTCATGGAACGATAGAACAAGTACACCGTATAGTAACCCAGATCAGAAAAACATTCGGAGATCGGAAATATTGCTCAGCTCTCTTTATAGACATTTCCCAAGCCTTTGATAAAGTGTGGCATGAAAGCCTTATTCACAAAATAGTCTCTTTTCTACCGGCAAATACCCACAAGCTCCTGGAGAGCTATCTGAAGGATCGATCTTTTGTAGTAAAATCGAAAGACTCTGTTTCAACTCAAAGAAAAGTTTCAGCAGGAGTTCCACAGGGCAGTATACTATCCCATCTACACCTCTGACATGCCAGTTCATTCCCTAATTCAAACCTCAATTTTCGCTGATGACACTGCATTCATGAGCACTAGCACTTGCCCATTAACGGCTTCTAGAGAACTGCAGTGTCATATACACACATTAGAATCTTGACTCGAAAAGTGGAAGATAAAAGTAAATGCCACTGAGAGTGTACAGGTTACATTCTCTCTTAGACAAAACAATTGCCCAGCCCTCACTATTCACGGTAGTACCATACCCGTTCATAACTATGTCAAATATTTGGGTATTCACCTTGATCGACGTCTCACTTGGAAAAATCACATTGACTCAAAAATCACACAAATGAAATTGAAAATGGTTTAACTCCACTGGCTTATTGGCTCCCAGTCTACTCTCAGTTCGGAAAATAAAATCATCATCTAATGAAGCCTACATGGACATACGGCATCCAGTTGTGGGGAACGGCATCGGCTTCTAACATAAATAAGCTTGACTGTCTTCAAGAATACTGCGCCAAATTTGTGGTGCCCCATAGTATATTAGGAATGATAACATACACAAGGATTTAAACATTCCTTATATTTCCGAGGAAATAAGAAAATTAAGCAGGTCATATATATCGAAGTTGTCCTCCCACTCAAACCCACTCGCTCAAAACCTTCAAAATTTTCCCGGTCATATACGGCTAAGAAGAAAGGACACGCTAGACTTGGTCCGGTGATAGACAGACAAGATCCGGCAATGGCAGGATACTTTACTTTAAGATAGGATTAAAATTTGAATACATATTGTAAATTTCAAAAGAAAGATAAAATAAAGAAAATGAATGAAAAAAAAAAAATTTTTTATCGGAAAGTTGCTTAGCCTTCCCGCGACTATTTCTTGCACAACTTTTTCCACAGAATCAAAACTGCGCAACAGTTAATTTAATTCTTTTTATTTCTACTTTTTAACATTGGTCGGACTAGTTTTGACTATTGTCGGTATGATGGATTCACTAAGACTTCTGTTTATTAAGGTAGTGTTGACAAACGTTCGGTGACGTACCGCTCTAATACTATTTGAATACTTAAATATTCATGTGATGTGTGACTCGAAAAACAAACGTTTTAAATGCATCAATCGCTAATATCGGCAATCGAGAAAAGTTTACCACTTAAATTATTTAAGATAAATTGAAATAAAAAGAATCCATTAAGTGCCAAATTAGAGTTGTGAGGCTGACGACGCGTCAATTTTACCCTTATTGGCTAAAAAGTCAAATATTTAAGCTGATCTGTGAGCGTGCGCATTATGGCGGTGGAGAAAGATTCTGGCAATTTGTTCGAATTGATATTCTTATGGATTTGAAGGGTTTTCACAAATTTGCCAGCATCTTTTTTTTTATCAAATTGTGCGTTATCCAACATGAGGAAATTTTTTTGACGGCCATACTTTTATGCCATATTAAACATGTTCAAGTTATACCTAAGAATGTCTCAATTTCGCGATAAATCGCATGATGGGTCAATTTCAGTCAGTTCCCAAAACCCGAATATAGTTTTGATTTGTTTCAATTTCCGGAATGTAAATCAAAATTATACAAAATTGTTATTCTAATCCGGAGAGGCGAGTTAAAATTGTATTGAATTTTGTTTCTGTTTCATAGTTTTGTTTGTATTTCATTTGAAAAATGGTAATTTAAAAAACAAATAAAATTTTTGGGTAGCTGTGAGAATTTCTAGAGCCTGGCATCGTAAATTCAGGAAATAAATTATTTGAACCATTTTTACCCTTCGCAGTTTGGCACCAGACTCCTTTCTCTGCCAAGAAACGTAGTTAAATTTGGCTTTATTTCTGATTCTTGTTAAGAAATAAATTTGCATTAAATTATGAGACTCTCCTATCAAAATATCTGTTTCATTATGTTTCGATAGAGAATCAGTATCAACGTAGGTTTCTAATTTCGTTTCAGGTAGAAAACGAACTAATGTATTATTATATGAAGTGTGTTGTTGTTTCTGATATGAATCAAAAAGATTTCTAATGTACTTTACATAAACTTACAATATCAAAACCCGATATCCGATTTTCTCGTTCGAATGCTTATGACGAGTTTTCTAGAAATACTATTTTCGAGTAACCGATTTAAAATTACGAAAGCAAAAATGTTTTAAAAATGGATTTTTGTTGAAGAAATAAAAACGTAAAATTCTGGAGAATAATCGAGAATTTATTCAATCCTTTGAACATTAAAAAAAAAATAATACAGTGATTTTGCATGGATGGTAAGACTTACATACACCCTTGGTCTGTAAGAAATGTGCAAGAGCTGAATCCGGATGATCTGTCAAAGCGTCGCGCTTTCGTTCTAGCGAAAAATTGTGTTCAGCAGCCGAGCTCATTTCTGGTTCAAAGGGTTTGTTTGATTAAAAAGTTGATTCAAAACCTGTTGTTTCGCATGGATTGCGTACCGCATAAAGGGCAAACATTGATTTATCAACACAAATACAAATTTATTATACTTCTGAAATTTGTCTGTTCTGTTTTTTTCTGAAACTTTATAGCCAAACATTATACAATCACCTGATTCTACGAATGCAATCAATTTTTGATCAAAACAAAAAATATTGACAACAGTTTTGGAATAATGATGCTCATTTTCTGCATAAACACGAATATTCTTAATTTCAGCTCCATACAAAAAATCGAAAAAAGCGGTTTAGTTTTTTATTGTTGGTCGAATAACCGAAAACAGAGTTTCCTGAGAAACTTCGTTATTTTTACACTCCACTAATTCTTGCGTAACCTAACCAAATTACAACTCACAAATTCAATCTTATTAAATAAAAGTCGGTAAGCCTTAATAATGTTATTCCATTTCGCTATCAAAGACTGCATTTTCCGAAAAATTGACATTTTAGCTGTGAAAAAATCGAATACTTGTACACTTAAGTTTTTACGTATTATGAATTTCAGTTTCGGCGGTTTAATTCGTGCGTAAACCTGTGCGAATTACAGCGCATAATAACCAGTGTTAAAACAAAGTTAAAGTCAAGAAGTCTTAATAACATTATTTCATTTTACTGTAAAAGACTGCATTTTTCAAAAAAAGTGATATTTTGAATAACACGAAACCAGGTTTTAATAGACAACTCGGGTATTTGCAATTATCAGTTTTTACGTACGAGTATCATGAAGTTCAGTCATGACGCTGCAATTCGAGTGTAAAGCTGAGCAAATTACAGCGCATAACAACCATTATTAAATCAAAGTTGGAGTCGACAAACTTTAATAATGTTATTATATTTCTCTGTCAAAGACTGCAACATTATGATCGCCTACAGCCTTCATATTTCTCTTACAAAATGTTGTTAATGGCTTCTATTAATATGATGTTAAACAATTCCTGGGGCCAGGATTTGCACAGGGGTCATGAGAACACAATGGCTGAATGACAAACACAGAACGGTGCGATTAGCGACACAATGAAGAGATGTTATTTTCAATAATATGTACGAAGCCATTGAAACTGGTAAAGGAAGGTCAAATGTAGGTTCCCAGCTCTTGATACATGTTGTTTCGTCTTCTTCGTTCCAAGAAAACATAAATTAAATACTAATATTACATGGGGCCGAAGGCACAACAGAATGGGATGTTGGAAGTCTTGTGAAAAACTGTGAAAAAAAACGCTGTGAAAAGAAACATCCATTCGTTGTTACAAGCTAAGATTGACGACTCTAGAAAATGTTTGAGTTTAACGTCAACACCCGGTATCGATAAAGCATCTTGTATTGAAAAACATTTGCTGCCTTTGTGAACAGCTGTAAAATCTCTTATTGGCATTCAAGGAATAACTTGACACTTTATAATGTATTTAATATTTATGTCAGATTTTAAAGTGAATGGAAAGTACTAAAGACAATCTTAACTGAATATTGATTTACTTTATGATTTCCATGGAACAGTACTACGACAGCAAACACTAATTGCTACTACTACACTAATTACACTAGAGAGTGAATTAAAAATGATGCGCCTTCTTAGTTACTCCCTAGTCAGAATAAGATTTCGGCAATTTTCCAATTTGTCGTATTTATTAGGAAATTCCTATTGAAGTTGTGTGTCTACCGTAAGGTAAGATCCATAGGATGCAGCGCAGGAGATTCCTTGGATTTCGATTGCGAAATAGTAATTAGATTGTATTATTATAACACCCATTGTAAAAGTTGAGAGTTGTCTCGAAGTAGTTAACGATATTCATATAATTGGTTTTCAGGAATTACCCAGCCATGTACGGGGTTCGGTTTGTAAAGTAGTGTTCAATAAAACACATATAAAGCTATAGTTTCGATGAAACTTTTATTTCATTATAATGCCTGGACCTTGCTATTATGAAATACAATGCCATTTAAATGGCGCGTCTGGATTGGTTGCCTTTTGAAATAGTTTTCGACCACTTTTTCGCACATTTCAGGCGGTACGTTTGGGGGTTATCGGCGCAAAAACGGTCTTTGACTTAGGCCCACTAACAAAAGTCGCACGATCTTAGTGGCCAATTGACATCGCCAAAACGTGAAATTACGCTTTCTGGAAACTTCATACGCAATGAAGGCAAAATCGTTTGAACCGCCACTTTTGTAGTAAGTTTGGACTATTTTTAGGTATTCTTCGGTTGTTAAACCATCCATATTCGTAAATAGCAAAACTCTCACTAAATAAGTAACACCTTAGATAACAGGCATTTATCAGGTGACGGCCTTGTCAGACCTGCGGTTTTGAAACCACTAAATGAATAACTCTGTGCCATAACTAAATTCGTTTTATGGGCTATTTATTTCGAAAAAGTTCCCGAATAAATTTTGAAATGGAAGCTGGATGGCCTACTTTTTCTATGATGGAAATATATACATATGTATAGACATATTGGTTCCATTTGGTAGGTTGTTTTATCGCTTTAGTACTATTGAAAACTCCACATCAACAGTAGAGAACAAACAAGAATTTGCTCCTGGTCTACCTTTAGGAAAGTTGCTCAAACGAACTTCTGTGCTCAAATTAAAGCATTATTATTTAGCGGTGAAAAAATATTGTCTCAAGATTGATACAAAAATCATGATTCTTGTTTTTTTTTTTGTTTTGTATATCATATTTGTAGATTAATCAAATTTTTATTTGTTACTTTTTTTTAGCAATTGTTAATTATTTGTCCTTTGAAAGATATTTTTTTTTGATGTATTAACAGTTACTTCTTACATCATTATAATCTTAAATACTACTTCGAATTTCCACTGAAGTGAATATACATCAGAATAGAAATTTCATACAGGCGATTTAGCTTACATATAGCGTGACTCAATAATATTTTGCGTTGGCGCAAGAATGTGAGAGGTGTCAGAATGGACGTGGTGAATCGGTAGATTCTTTAAAAAATACACTCCTGTTTTCGCGGAACTAAATGCCTACGGCGCGCTAATTTGTAAAGAAAGATATGAATCTAGGAATATGTGGCTAAAACTGAATAATTTTTTAAATTTTTTCGAAGCATTATAATGCCATAAATGCCAAAAACTGAATGAGAGGTACCGGAAGAGGTGTGGCAGTGCCCTCAGCTTTCATTTTCAGAACTTACTTCACCAAATACATAGCGTGTGTCAAATCTGACTAACAGAAAGATATGAAGCTAAGAATATACAAGATTATACATATAGTGGTTTCAAAACCGCCGGTCTGGCATAGCTGTCAGTTGTTAAATACCAATAATCTGTATGTTATTTTTATAGTGCAAGATTTGCCATTTACGAATATGGATAGGTTAATAACCGAACAAAGAGTGAAAGTAGTTAAAATTTACTACAACAGTGGTGATTCAAACGTGCGCACTTTTCGTGCATTACAGGGTGATTATGGTTGTCATAATCGACCTACCGTCCAAGAAATTGGCGAGGTTATAAAGAAATTTGAAAAGACTGACAGCGTTACAGATGTGGTCAGGCCTGAGTATCATCGCAATGTAGACACTGCCGAAAATATCGTTTCTGTTAGTCAAATTTCATAACCGACTTTTTTTGGGCTGCAATTGAAGATCATGAACTGGACTATATGTGGTTTCAACAAGACGGTGCACGAGCCATACAATACGGCTGATTTTGGCTATATCACATGAGAATTCTCCAGATAGCGTAATTTCACATTTTGGATAATGAGATTTTACCATGCGATTTGACGCCGTTAAACTTTTTTTCGGTACTAAGTCAAAGACCATATTTACGCGGACAATCCCAAAAAGTTGAAGCATTGGAAAATCAACAATCGTCAAGCCGAGATAACGCCCGATATGTGCGACAACCAAATCAGGCATTGTATTTCGCACATAATGGCAAAGTCCAAGCATTAAAATGAAATAAAAGTTTCATTGAAATCATAGCTTTATGTTTATGTGTTTTATTTAACTTTACTTTTGAAACAAAAATATGGACAACCCGGTATTAGTTAAATTGATAAGATACCAGAAGAGGCTAAGTCACTTGATTACTTTTTCTCAAGGCTAACAGATAATTGCACGTCAGTACTCGTATATTAAAGAAGAACGTAAGCTACAGCAGCCTATCGATTAGAAATTATAGAGGAGAGATTGCATTTCAGAAAATAGGGCAATTTGTATTGGAGGTACCAAAAGAGATGCGGCAATGCTATTCGTTTTTATTCTGAGGCCTTTCTTGGCAAATTTGATTATACTATACAAAAAATGTAAAATCCAAAAAAGTAAAAAAAATTGAATATATAAAAAAAATATTAATTTTTTCTTTCTTAAATCGAAAGCTTTGGGAAAGGCCCCTATCCCAAAGCATTCGGTTTAAGAAAGAAAAAATAAATATTTTGCAAATCATCATCAATTAATCCAAATTTCCTACTATCTCGGGTTCGTGCCCTTTCATATGTATCTTACCCCTCAGGGGTACGGATAGGCTGGGTTTTTCCTATGTCTATATTTCATGGTTGCCGTTCTCCGTCGCCGAACGGAAGGGGTATCGAGTTTTCCCCGTCTCCCACCGGTGAGGTTACTGCATCCTTGCAATGTAGTATCGACCGTCTGTACTCTTTTGCCACAGGGCGACCAATCCCGTGAAGTATGGCGTATAAATCACAATTTGGTAGCAGCTTTGCTGCACAGCTCCAACCGGTGAGTTTGGCCGGTAACGTGAGTATCAGGAGGCCCCGGGACTGAATTCCCGCCTGATTATTTGGTGTAGGACCCCTAGTGGGAGCATCACGCGGGTTGTGGTTGAAACCAAAATCGCTGGTAGAGACTTTGTGTTCGAATGCGGAGTTGCATTGCAACCGGGTGCTACAGACATATAAAGTAGCAGAGGTGGTAAGATGGATTTTGTTGTTGGTACTATTCCTAGATAGCCCAAGTTTAACTTGGATATCCCATGGGGACGCCGGCAATCGCATTGTGATGTGCCCAGTGTGTCGCACACCGTAGGTAAGCCCTTCACGGCGAAACTCACGTTAAACCCCCGTGTACTCTGTAGTCACAACATTATTATATTAAATTGTCTTATTCATTTGTTTTTCATTACGTTTATAGAACGCTCAAATGCTGCCCCAGGAAAAAATGGAAATTCACTAAAATTCACTTTTCCATTGCATTCACAAATTTTTGGTTTTTACCTTACACAGATAATATTTTTAAAAACTCAAATAGATGTCAAAAAAGTTAATAGTTTTTGTTTTTTTGTTTTTTTGATTAAGTGGATCCAATTTGTCACTTGTATGTCATAAAGTGGCATTATTACTTTATGAATACTGATTCGGAAACACTGAAGTATTCGCGTAAAAGATTTATAATAATTTATGACAGGACAATGTTAAATTCAAGTATTAGTTACTATTCTCTGTTTTGAGTGTATAAGTTACGGGAAGTAACAAAACGAGCGGAGGAAAGACGCTAATGCTGACAAAAAGTTTATCTTCGCTTTATTTACGCTACAAACTTTGTTTACGTTGCAACAAAGTTTGTGAAAGAATGCGCGGACGAACGACGGCCGGACGGCGATCATCTTACGTCTGGCTGCGGAAAATTATTTTCGCTGATCGAGTATTTTTCAAGCTCGATCAAAGCGTAGCAAAGTAAGTTAAATTTTAAGAAAAAGTCAGTCTAAGACCAGCACTCCTCCGGGAACGGAGTTCATGTTCATTTAAAATTAACAGAAAATAAAAAGCATTTGTGAAATAAAAAATATAATTTGTTCAAATTATTTAATTGGCGCCCAACGTGGGGCCTCCGGAAAAAATAAGTGAAAAAAAAAAGAAATATCAACGCAAATCAGTGATATTTCCAAAACAAAAAAAAAAATCATCTAATTAAATTAATCGAAAACTAAAAACCTTATTGTCACCAAAACGGACAGTTTTGGGCTGCGAAGATTACTTGCATTTTATTGTCACCAAAACGGACAGTTTTGGGCTGCGAAGATTGTTGGCATCGAAGTTATCGTCGCTCTGCATACAATAGTGGCAGCGGGAGAGGACCACACAAAGAATTCGGAATCAAAGGAGGAAAATGCAACCAATTATGTAAGTCAAGTGCTCAGTAGAATAAAAAAATTTTTTAAGAAAAATAATTGTCAATAAAAATTACCAAAAAAATTCTTAAGAAATAAGAATACAAAATATAATAAGTGTAGCAAATAAGCGTGAAACAATAATTTTAATAAAATAAAAAGTTTTTGTTAAGGAGGAAGTTTTTGGCTAAAGGAAAAAAGAAAGTAATAAATTGTGAAAAATTAGCGCGGCTAACAATAATTTTAAAATTTTAACCCGAATTGAATTATTGTAAAAAAAGAAAAGAAACAATGTTGAATCGAAATTATAATTATTTGGAATTTTAATCCGAATAGAATTAGTGTAAAAAGGAAAAATTAAACCTACCGTAAAACTATAACATTCTCTGAAACTGCGATTCCCACTGGGACCCTCCAGTTTATAACATAATCTAACTCTGCGAATCCCACAGGGACCCTCCAGAGTAAAAAGAAGATAAACGAAAAAATTTGTATTTTAAGCTATGAAAAAAGGAAACAATGAACGCATAAAAAATACTTAAAGAAAAGAAAAACAGACTTGCATATGACAAGCATAGTTTTTAAGAAAAAAAAGAAACAGCAAAAACGCAAAAAAGAAAACTTTTATAATAACTAAAAGCAAATTGAAAAAATATATTGAATTAAAATTAAAATTCCGTGCTAGAGCAATTGCAAGATAGGCGCGGATAAAAACTACATTGTCGTAATTTATGAGTGATACCAACATAGACAATTTACAGTTCTTGTTAGGAAATTTATCATTGTCCGAAGAAGTATCCCAAGATACAATGGAGCCTGACCAAATAGCAGAGTTGATTCGGGCCGCAGTGTCGAAAGCGTTAGTAGTTCAGAAGAGGGAAATTGATCAGCAACTGCAAGGGTTGCAAACACAATTAGCGGGACTTACTGTAAACCGAAATAATATCGAAAAATACGAAAAGGTGAAAATAACTGCGGGCATCAGCTGTGACGAACCGCTTGATGTCGTAAAATCGTTGCCGGAATTTACCGGACAACCCGGTACCTATGTGTCTTGGAGGGAGGCAGCAAATAATGCCTACGAGGTATTCAGAAATTATAACGGGAGTTCCAGACATTTTCAGGCCATCACTATAATAAGGAATAAGATCAGGGGTCCAGCAGACGGGGTACTATCGACCTTTAATACTGTATTAAATTTTAATGCTATAATAGCCAGATTAGATTTCACTTATTCGGACAAACGTCCAATATATCTCATAGAACAAGAACTATCTACCTTAAGACAGGACCATTTAAGCGTGCTAGAATACTACGATGAGGTCGAAAAGAAGCTGACATTGTTAGCGAATAAAACAATAATGTCCAACGAGGCTAGCATAGCCGAAGTTATTATCGAAAAATATAGGGAAAATGCCTTGAGGGTTTTTGTATCCGGTTTGAAAAGGCCACTCAATGACATTTTATTTGCATCTCAACCCAAAGACCTCCCATCAGCTTTAGCGCTAGCCCAGGAGGTCGATTCTAACCACGAGAGACTTGCTTTTGCGTCCAGTTTCGTAAATAGAGCCTATGAGCCACAAAAAAGGGTAAACCCAGGACCCAAACCTATGGGTCAGCCACCTGTTAATCGAGAACAATTCATGGGAAGAAAGAACCCACACTTTACCTATGAACATCAGAATAGAGAAGCTCGAGCGAGCTTCAATAAAAATCCAAATCGAGTTGATAATTGGGTTCAGCCAAGCGCCAGAAGAAATTTCGGCCACTATATTCAGAACAATAGCCAACGTGCCCTCGATAAGCCAATGGTTTTAGGAGTCTCGACGTCTAGATTCAAACAAACAACAAATTGGAATAATAACAATGCCAATCAGGGAAATCCTAATAGGCAATTCCAACAGAAACGCCCTGCGGGTTCTGATCGCCAAACTGGCCCAAAATTTCAACGGGTAAACCACCTGAATCAGGAGGAATTAGAGCACTCAGTAAACTCTGAGTATAAAGAACGGGCGGTAATAGAAACCGACGAGGTAAACGATAACGAGGTCAATTTTTTAGGGAAAAATCTCTCCTTCCCTGGATCTCCAGAACACTAGAAGGAGAGGAAATAAAATTACTAATCGACACGGGGGCCTCCCGTAGTTATATAAAGCCCCTTCCTTCATTAAAGGGCATTAAACCGGTAGATAAAACCTTCAATGTGAAGTCAATAAATGGGGTAACGACCATAACAAGAAAATGTAAAATCAATCTTTTTGGCATAACAGGGGAATTTTTCATTTTGCCCAGCATCACATCCTTTGATGGAATAGTGGGACTAGATCTATTAAGCAAGGTCAACGCAACAATCGACCTAAAATTTAACGTCATTAACTATGACCATGGGGAAGAAGTAATTCATTTCTTTGCTAGCCCCGAAGTTAGCCATTTGTGTCTTCAAGACGAATCTGTTCCAGCTAGTATTAAACCGGAATTCAAAAAAATGATAAATAGTGTTTCCAAAGTTTTCGCAGACCCTAATGAGGCCTTGCCATACAATACGAACATTATAGCTACAATCCGTACAAAAGACGAAGAACCAACTTACGCTAAGTTTTACCCTTACCCAAAGGGCCTAGCGGACTTCGTCAATAAGGAGGTGCAAGCACTCCTAAAAGATGGCATTATAAGACCATCCAGATCCCCATACAATAATCCAGTATGGGTGGTCGACAAAAAAGGATTCGACGAAGAGGGCAATAGAAAAAAACGCCTCGTAATGGACTTTAGGAAATTAAACGAAAAGACAATTAATGATTCTTACCCTATTCCTAATATAGAGGTAATATTGTCAAGCCTCGGAAACTCAAGGTACTTCACGTCCCTTGATTTAAAATCGGGCTTCCACCAGATCGAACTAGCGGAGCGGGATCGCGAAAAAACCGCATTCTCGTTGAACAACGGGAAATATGAGTTCTGTCGATTGCCTTTTGGGCTAAAAAATGCCCCAAGCCTATTCCAGAGAGCAATAGATGATGTGCTGAGAGAGCATATCGGGAAATTTTGTTTTGTTTACATAGATGATGTAATCATCTTCTCCGAAAGTTTAGAAGAGCACCTTGCACATGTGAAAACGGTCTTAGAGAAGCTCCTCGATTCTAATATGAGAGTTTCAGTAGAGAAATCCAAGTTCTTCAAAAAAGAATTGGAGTATTTAGGCTTCATAGTTTCCGAAAAAGGTGTTAAGACCTGTTCGGAAAAAGTCAAGACTATTCGTGATTTTCCCCAACCAAGCACATTAAGGGGGCTGCGATCATTCCTTGGAATGGCCGGTTACTATCGGTGCTTTATAAAAGATTATGCTAGAATCGCGAAACCACTTACAAATATTTTAAGAGGAGAATACGGTAGGGTATCAGCAACCCAATCAAAGAAAATCAAAATCACGTTTGACCCCGAACAAGTCGAGGCCTTTGAAAAGCTTAAACAGATTCTGGTATCGGAAGATGTTATGCTGGTATATCCAGATTTCAGAAAGGCTTTCGACCTTACCACTGACGCGTCCAGCCACGCGCTAGGGGCCGTTTTATCCCAAGGCGGCCGACCTATCACAATGATCTCCAGAGCCCTGAGTAAAAGGGAGGAGCATTATGCAACGAATGAGCGAGAACTACTTGCGATAGTCTGGGCTCTAAAGACACTTAGGAATTATTTATATGGGGTGAAAGATTTGAACATATTCACGGATCACCAACCGCTCACCTTCGCGGTATCCGATAGAAACCCAAATTCTAAAATCAAAAGATGGAAGGCATTCATAGAAGAATATAATGCCAAGATCCACTATAAACCTGGTAAAGACAACTTTGTCGCTGATGCTCTGTCACGACAATTTATGAATTGCCTGCAGTCGGAGCCCACATCAGACGCAGCAACTATTCATAGCGAAGAATCGCTGACTTACACCATTGAGTCAGTCGACAAACCGATTAACTGTTACAGTAATCAGATAGTACTTGACTGGGGCACCCCGTCATCCAAAAAAACACTTGTTGTATTTGGAAAAAAGCTAAGACACCTCATAGTTTTCTCAGATTATGAAAATCTGTGGAATTCGCTGTTTGACTCTGTCAAATTGGGAGTGGTCAATGCTATTCATTGTGACTTACCGGTGCTAGCTAAAATTCAACACCGTTTAGTGGAATCATTTCCATCAGTGACCTTTCGTCACACAAAAAGATTTGTTACCGACATATTCGATCCAAACGAACAACTAGAAATTGTGAATTTGGAACATAATAGAGCACACAGGTCGTCACAGGAAAATGTAAAACAGATACTTTCTGACTATTTTTTCCCCAGATTGGAAAAAAAGGCTAGAGAGGTAGCACTAAACTGCAAAATATGCTCAAAATCGAAATATGTTAGAAATCCCGTAAAACATGTAATAGAAAAAACACCCATTCCGTCATATCCAGGCGAGATTCTGCACATCGATATTTATTCTACAAACTCAGAATATTTCTTAACTTGCATTGACAAGTTCTCAAAATTCGCTGTAGTTCAAAAAATTACTTCACGCACGATAATTGACATCAAACCCCAGTTGCTCCAACTGTTAAATTTATTTTCGGGAACAAAAATCATTTATTGTGACAATGAAAAGTCACTCAATTCAAACACGATAAAATCATGTCTCCACAATAATTTCAATATCAAAATAGTAAACGCACCTCCGCTTCATAGCACGTCCAATGGACAAGTGGAAAGATTCCACAGCACGCTCGGGGAAATATCTAGATGCCTAAAGTTAGAAAGAGCTATCGATGAAACTGTCGATCTCATTTTACTGTCCACAGTGGAGTATAACCGAACTATCCACTCAGTAACTCATAGGAAACCCATAGAATTATTTCATTCAAGTCCTTCAGACGATAAAACTGGGGAAACTTCTGAACGGATCAGGGAAGCCCAGGAGCGGGAATTATCCACGCATAACAAAAAGCGTTCTCCTAAGCAATTTAACCCAGGGGAGAAAGTATTGATTAAATCGAATAGGCGATTAGGTAACAAACTTACCCCTTTATATGTTGAAGGAATTATTGAGGAAAATTTGGGATCTACCGTTAGAATAAATGGTAGAATAGTTCATAAAGATAATCTTAGATGAATATTTAAAAGAATTTGAAATTAACCTTGTCCTTTCTTTGATCTGCAGAATCCTCTTGTTAACCTCATTTTGGGTCGGCGCAGCAGCCGACATAAAAATAACCGATTACTCCCAGTCGAAATACATCCCAGTACTGAGCGGTAATGTTGTCATATTTGACTCCTATAATTATTTAAGACATACAACTAATTTATCTTTGTACCATGCAGTCAGGGAAGAGACACTCTCTTTATTAGGACATTTTCCAGAAAACCATATGGCTAAGTTATTAAAGGCAGATATCGAACACATAGACCGACTACTAGAAACTTTGAACGGACATAGGAGAAATACTCGTAGTATTAACGCCATAGGATCAGTTTTAAAAATCATAGGCGGCACTCCGGACTTTGATGACTACATGGACATGACAACTAAGCTAGAGAAGTTGGGAGACTATAATAACCAGCAGCTGAGGATAAACTCAGAAATACAAAATCAAATTAATAACATGACGGACATAATAAACCAGATATTAAGTAGCGCAAAAGAATTAGATTCGGGTCATCTATATGAAACCCTTCTAGCAAGAAATAGGGCCATGGTAATTGACTTAGACAACATTATTTTATCAATTACTCTAGCACACGCAGGAATTTTAAGTCCGTTAATTTTAAGTACTAATGATGTTAAAGAAATAATAACCAATGAGCACTTTGACAATTTAACTGTATCAAACATAATGTTAGTGTCTAAGTTTAAAGTAGTAGAGTTAAATAATCTAATCCATTTTCTAATTAAGTACCCTAGACCTAAGCTAATTTGTAGTAAAATGTTAGTATTTCCGGTGCCTCACGACGATCAAATGCTGTACCTGCGAGACAACATCATCGCGGTTTGCAACGATGGTTCACACTCACTGAGAAACTGCGTGGGAACATCAACTCCATTCTGTGAACAGTCGACCACTGCCTCCTGCGCTCAACAATTAGTTTCTGGTTCTTTGGCGCATTGCGAGACAACGCACAATCAATTAAGCCCGTTAAACGAAGTAGACGACGGCTTAGTCATAATAAATGATCACCCGGCGGTAGTAAAATCCAACAAGAAAACGATGATATTAAAAAAAGGGACTTACTTATTAGCCCTTTTGGGTGAGGTCACCGTAAACGAATCTGCGTTCCTAAATAGGAACTCTCTACAATTAAAACCTGCAGAAACGCCATGGGTGACAAACGTAAATATGACTGGTTATAAGGAAATATTAAGCCTGCCTTACCTAAACCACCATTCTTTGAAGAATCGTCAGATGATTACTGACCTACATGAAAATATAAGAACCGGGACAACAATATCCGTCTCCATTCTTATAGTGATTTTTTGTATTGGTCTCGGAGGCGGCATAATAATTTGCAAAATCAAAAAGAACCAAGAAGCAGACCTTAAGAAGAAGTTCCAAGAGGCCCTAACAGCCATCACCAAAAGGGCCGAGGACGACCCTGCTTAAGAGGGGGGATAGTTACGGGAAGTAACAAAACGAGCGGAGGAAAGACGCTAATGCTGACAAAAAGTTTATCTTCGCTTTATTTACGCTACAAACTTTGTTTACGTTGCAACAAAGTTTGTGAAAGAATGCGCGGACGAACGACGGCCGGACGGCGATCATCTTACGTCTGGCTGCGGAAAATTATTTTCGCTGATCGAGCATTTTTCAAGCTCGATCAAAGCGTAGCAAAGTAAGTTAAATTTTAAGAAAAAGTCAGTCTAAGACCAGCACTCCTCCGGGAACGGAGTTCATGTTCATTTAAAATTAACAGAAAATAAAAAGCATTTGTGAAATAAAAAATATAACTTGTTCAAATTATTTAATTTATATACTGAGTACTAAAAAAATCAATTTATTATCGCTAACAAAAACGTAAGTCAAGGAAAGAAATCAAGAAAAATGCTGAGAGTGGCATCGCAAAAAATACTTAGTTCGTAGGACTGGCCCATGTAAAATTCACTAGAGTTGATTGATAATGTGTTTTACTACTTTCTACTTATTTACTTATGTTTCTCCTTCACTTCTTGATAGGGTACATACTCTAGTTGTAAAGTAATTAATTTAGTTTTGGTACAACTTTTAATTACATGCGGTTAATTATTTGTACATATGTTTTATGTATTTGGGAAAATTCCAGTGATTGAAATCTGTGTTTCAAGAAGCCGACCCAAATAAGAGTACCGGCAAAATGAAATAAGATCCAAAGAAAATGAAATAAATATCAAGATGAAAAAATTAAGCTACGCCTAGTTATAAAGAAATAGTCTCCAAACCTTGGATTAAATAAGCCCTAAAACTTTAGACTTTATTTCATAATGAAAAAAATTCCGAAGTAAAAATGAAATTACCACCAATTAAATAAACCAAAAAAAAAAAAAAAAACTAAATAATATAAAAATTTTAATCAAAATATTTCATGTTTTTGTTTGTTCATACTAATAAATTTACAAGAACGCTTAGGAACTGTATCTTCTATTTGAGTTCAATGACTCTAATAAATATACAATGTCTGTGCGAATTGAAAATTGAAATACTCGCTGCCACAACAAAAACTTTGCGATTTTGTAACCCAAATTGTCACCTGCGTCCCTTTTATCATCACATTTAAATAAATTGTATAAGTAAACAGCCAACTAAGCACTAGAGTCGTCACTCTTAAGAATTTGAAAAACTTGGAATAAAAAAATCGCTAGATTTATTTTGGTACAAAATATCGGTGGTATCGGTGAATGACTCTCCGATATATCGTATAGAATTTCCACTTTCTACACACTTTGCCATAATCTAATTAAGGGTTTTAATATCTCGTACAAATCAGATGGCTCATTATGACAGTGTTCTTTAAAGTTATCACTTTCAAACATTCCCCATTCATTAGATATACCCGACATTTACACTTTTCCTGTAACATTTTCAGTGAATTTTTTATGCCCAAAAAATTGTTGTTCACTCCTTCGGAATTTCTTCGTTTTTTAGTTATAATTTCAAACTCCATTTTAATATATTTACATATTTTGAGTTTTTTTGTTGACCTTGGCCAAAATTCGATCACGAATAGTCCATGCCAGTCAAAAATTCTCTTGGTTACTTTAATAAGTACGAGTACATTTACTCAATAATGACGGTATCTGCTGTTCCAAATTTGAAAAATTTACAAAAATCTAATTTTGACAAAGTAAAATAATCCCCAAATTAAATAACAATCTCCAAAAACAAATAATATTAAATATTCCTCAAACAAAATTTATTTGGACTTGTGAAATAACACCCAAAAATGGTGAAACTATTGCCAAATATTATTTCGTAGTTTATTTGGGTGTAATTTCGTTTTTTTGTTTGGGCATTATTTCATTTGAAGATTATTTCGTGACGTGTAAATACCTACTTCGGTGGTATCTGCCTTTTACCAATCACATATAAGGTTCTTTCGCGTGTGTTATATGGAAAACTACAGCCTGCCGATTTAAATTGTTAGCAATTTGTGCTGAGACAAAGTTTGAATTTTACGCGATATGTGCATTTGGACGTTGCACACTTGGCGTCTACAAACCCGATAAGTGATTTGTCGCCATCAAAAGGTACGGAACTTCTGAACGAATTGTATTGCAATCAATGGTCTTGACATTTTCTTGCTAATAGAGATAATAATGTGGAACTGGATGTGGCTGTCCCAATTTATGACAAAAGTCGCAAACTAATTGTGTATATTGATGACATTGACACCGCTGGTCGAAAGCTGCGAGATGTAATTGCAGATTTTGTTAGCTATTTAGGAGGAGCCAGTAACAGTTACTTTGACAATATTTTGTTTTTGTGACGAACAAGGAGTTCATTCTTTTGATATACTGCGTAAAAACATTTGATTTGGAATCGTTCTCTCTGTAACCTCTCAGCTAACATTAAATCACAAATCACAATTGCTGAAAAATCCTAGACTCTTCCATGGTCTTCCATGGTTACACATTTTCAGATTTTATAACCTTGCCAATTTCTTGCACAGTAGGTCTCGATTATGACGACCATTATCATCTCGTAATGCACGAAAAGTGCCAACGTTCGAATCACCACTTTTGTAGTAAGTTTTAATTATTTTAACACGTAGTTTGGTTGTTAAATGATTCATATTCGTAAATGGCAAACCTTTCACTGAATAAGTAACACACAGATGACAGGTATCTAACAGCTAACAGCCTTGTGCAAATTTCCGCGTACTAGCTAATGCGCTTTGATCTCTGTCATGCCTTCAATAGGACTGATGAACTACCGACCGGACGGACACTCTCAAATCAGCATGGATTTCGGCGACAATCAGATGTAGCCACTAAGAAAAAAATAAACGTTTATGTTATAAAGTGGTAACCTTCAAACGACACTTTTGTTTTTTTATGTAGTGAGAAAAAACGAGTACTTTGTGTTGATTGAAAAAATTGGTAAAATAATGTAAACTAAACAATTATATCGACTCTTCTATTCTTCGTCGAAATCAGACAAATAACTATGGCTTGTTATTAGGCTTAAGCACGGCTGCACTTGAAAGCGACGATATTATTCTCGATAAACGGAAAGAAAAGTTGCTATTAATAGCTGACATACTAAAAATGTCTAAAGATCGTGTATTCACTATTTAGCATGACAATTCAGTCATGAGAAATATGTTTCCCAAATTGGGTATCGTAAAAATATAAATAATAAAAAACAAATTATTGAATCGCATCATTGTTTGGGGCTATTTAAAGGCAATAATATTAATTTATTTTGCGTGATATGTGACAATAATGAAACACAGATATTTTACCGCATCCCCGAAATAAATCCGTAGACCGCTGAGCGGAAAGGACTTGGCGCAAGTCGCAAAGCGACCAAAAATATTGCAGTTATCCGAAATTGCGATAAGCATTCATATTCCATCCACCAATGTTCTTGGAAACGGAAGAATAATAGATAGCAAATTTGTTTCGGACGTTTGGATCGGATTCGTATTTAATTCGGATAATTTGAAGGACGGAATCAAGAGAAAAACGTGCCCACTTGACGGGGGAACAGCTTTCTTTCACCAACAGAGTTCACGGTGGCACAAATTGACAGTTGTCGAAATGACAATATTGTAATGCGTTGAAATCTGATATAATTATAATTCTAATCTATGGTAAATTATTATGAGTAAAATCCTTAAATTATTTGTAGCCTGCTAAGCTTTATAGTCTACCTTACCCCTATTTTGGAGCGCATATCTCTGGATTTCCTATGGATTTATTTTGAAGAATGACAGATATACGCAATTTGTATACCAGAGTTGTTCAATTATTATTCTATAGTTTAATTATCCAATTCAGAGATTTTTGAAATTTAAAAATTCTTGTATATTGATATTTTGTAGGATATCAATATTTATTTATTTGTCGTATTCAATTATTTTTGATAAATTCATTAACCTCCTTTAGCCTCTGGGAGGTGTTAGCATGTTTACCTCTGTTCGTATGCTTAGCAAATATTTTATGTGACATCTCTGTTGTTTTGTCGTCACAGTTGAACATTTTGCTTACTATTTATAATCCCCCTTAATGAAATTCAATACTTTCGACTCTGCATCCTGTTTCGATTTCAGGCGACTTTTGCCAAGTGCACAGAACCGCGCATCGTGTTCATCGAACTGGGTATTTTCTATTTTCAATTCTAGTGGACAAAAATAGACAGTGACATTTTGCTGGAACCAATTGGCATACGGTGAACGGATCAACGATATGTTTCTGTGTGAGCTCAATTATTGTGCTGCTGCCTTATGTTGCCTTATTTATGTTAACCCTCTAACAGCTCCCCCGTGACCTTTACTCACCATTAGGGCAACATAGCCATGTATCCCATTGTAGGCCCTCAACCATTGATAGAATTCGCCTTTGCAGTAGTCACTACATTCGTCCACAACACCTGGCTGGTGGCCATAGCCGGCTGAGGCATTCCTCTGACGCTCGTGTAACGAGTTGATGTATTCGAAGAACAGTTTTAAATCGTTAAGGGTTAGGTTCGTCTCTGCTGCCGCACTTGTGTTTATTCCCGGGTCCATAGAAGTCATAGTGCTTGTTGCTAGATGGGCATCCATGGTTGTATAATCCAGCAGGATATTGTTATCAGTAGTGGATAGTGGGAAAATCATTAAGCTGTATGTCATATTTTTGTACAGGATGTAGTTTATTTTAAGCAAAGCTTATAAAATGATTTTGCCATTCAAAGGTGTCCAGTTGCATTGAATGAAAGAACTGTAATTATAGTAAAAGAGAAATCGAATAAAAACTAACGGCAAGCAGAATTTTTCATGCGAAATTGAAGCAAGAGGTTAATCAAATAAAAACACAAAGTACATTTTAGTTCTATAATTTGCTTTTGTGTCTAATTTAAATAAGGTTTGTATTTATTTATCTGGCCGTTGGATGGCCAGAGGTAAGAGCATGGTAGGGATTTTGAAGTGGTATATCATCGGATTATTTTATGCGGAAATGCAGATGGAAATACCATTTCTATCAATGGTGCCATGACTATCCACTGAAAGTTGACGTTGAATACATGGATTTAAACGATCTTCGATTGTCGGGTATTGAGGATTGTCGACACGGCCACATTAATGAAATCGTGATCCATAAATAATAATAATATAACAATATATAAATATAATAATATGCATTTCTAACAAAAACATTATTTATTTGTTTTATTTCATTTTCAAAAAGATACCTGCAATTCTTTGGAAAGAACTCAAAAATTTTTTGGGAATGAATGCAAATTCATTTTATTGCTTTAAAATTACTAAAATATACATTCAAACTAATGAATCTTCAAAACTTTTCTGAAATGAAATTTCCAAAAAAATATTTCAGTTCTCCTTTATGTATTCTGCACATGGAAGAACGGATTGAGTCGTTCTAACAATTGAGATTTTGAAGAAAATTCAGATCTTTCAGAGTAAGTCGAGCGTTAATGCGGTTCGTATTTAAACATTCATACAAAAAGATCTGCGATTTGCTCCGTAAGATGCAGAAAGTTCAGCGGCTACCTCCTTCAAGCTGAAATTACGATTTCCTTCATCATTTCCTTCACTTTATCGATGTTAGCTTATGACCATTCTTATTAACGTGTTTTTGATAAAGCCTGTTCAGAATATAAGAATAGAATATTAAATTTTATACCTTGTCTGGACCTTCTGCGCTCCTTCTCCAATTTGTCACGTCAAGTCTTGATACGCCAAGTAAAGCCTGTCGTTACTGAGGAGTTCGCGTCGGCAATTCCCATCTAATACCAAACTCGGCTAAAGTTTCATAAAATTTTTGCCGTATCGGATTGCCGAAATCATTTTTATAGTCGACGAGGACGTAATAAACTTTGGTGCGTGCATTTATGAATTCTTTGAGCCAAATTATATTTACGTGCAAGTGCAAGTGCATGCTGATCGTTAGAATATCGCCAGGTTCATAAGCAATAATGTTACATTATCGGTGTGCACAAGTGATACATGGCCTTTGTTGGAGATGATACAAGTCTTGTGATTTGCATTTACACAAGTATGTTGAAGAGATCGCATCTATTTCACAAAAGTATGTCAAATTCCCAGAGATACGCAACCCAAACTTGGCTACACTTTTACTTTTATTTTTACTGCGTTATGCTAAATAGGCAGTTCAAATTATATTTTTCCATTTCAAAATTGCTGACAGCTGTTCTATTCGCCTATTTGCATTTCATTTGTCTGATGGGTCATATCGTGAGCATACATGATATATATAGATTCTAAACACATAACGATAGGTATTACATTATTTCGTTTATCAAATGATGAACACATTCATAACATAACGGTAGGTATTACATTATTTCTTTTATCAAATGATGAAGACATTCATCACCATTAGTAAAGCAAAAACCGATGAAAAATTATTGCAATTTCAAAATGCTTATTCTATTTTATTAAGCATCGTTCTATTCCTTCAAACGTTGCCTTCGAGAAATGATAAATGTATGCTTTCGTGCAAATAACAAATAACTTCGAATGAATGGACTTAAATATCAATACAAATCTATTTGTACAAAATTATTTTTCTTTAAAAATGTACCTGCACATCCTATGTAGGAAAAGCTCTATAATTCCAGTTCAGTTCAAATATACCAATACAACTTGTGGTACACACCAAGGAGATGACAAAGGAAGAGGGAAACACAGCGTCTAGCTGTATCGTTTACCAAACACACCACACAATTCAATAACTATTTATTTTTGTATTTGTACAAATAATGTCACAAAAGCCTTCTTCTAACGGACAGTTTGCTTTGCCCTGGAAGAATTTCTTTCAAGGAATTTTCAAAGGAATTTGAAAATCAATGGGGAGTAAGAATGCTCATAGGATTTTGTATATTTCTTTGTTCTTTATCTTTTTAAACGTTAACATAGGGGTTGGGCTACACATCATTTGATGCGAGATCAAGGGGACATGTGGCAAAATTTTGATTGGGTCAAAGCTTATTTCTCCAGCACAATGGATAGTGGCCCGCAGTGTTGTGGACGACGTATCAAATTGTTGAAAGTTAAATGAGCGTGACAAAAGTATCGTTTTATCGTAGACAAAATGTCGATGTTAAACGACTTTCATACTGAAATGTATTTTAAATAAGTTTTACCAACAACCACCTAAATAAGAGTTGTGGACCTGAAATTTAATATTTTCTTGCCGTAACTATCAACTACCACTGCGAATTTCATTTAATTAACGAAAAAGATACAAAAATATTCGCAGTGATGAAATTTTTGCTTAATTGACAAAATATTTCTGCTTATTATTATGACAAAAGGGGAACAAAAGGAGCTGTTGAAAACATCGTTTTCTCATACGTAATATTTCGATTTCGTCCTTTTCCAGGGGCGGTGCCTTAAACCGTGCACGAGTTGGGCTGGTGCCTCCCTGCGTCTGTTAATCATCACCATGCAAATAGTTGAAGCACACATTATAGAGTTATTGAGAATCATTGGAAATGTTCATTATTCAAAAGCAACGTCCTTTTTTGAGCAAATATTTGTCTAGTGGACCGTTTCCTCCATTTTTGGCACCTGTAGTCCATAGAGAAGAGGACAAGATGCTGATTCATCACACAATAAGTGAGCGCGTCAGAAATGTTTTCTTCTCGTACGTAATACATAAATTTAGCGTCTATTTCATTGCGTTTTTAAGTAATTTTGCCTACATTTAGAACGGGCGCTTAAAAAATAGTCATGAGTTGCAATAGTTTTTTCCAGTTACCAATTTATTCCAAATAAAGAATAAATTGTAAAATTGTTAAATAAAACTTGAAAACTTCAACGGTTTAAAGAGGTGGATTCAGTTTTTTTTTATTGGATCGATATCAAGCATTTGTAACATGTGCGAGCCAACGATATACTGACTCTTTGTAAGACAAGTTCTCGAGCCAGATATGTCCGCATTTTATATTTAATATTTTGACTTTGGTAACAAACATTTGCATTTGCATTTGCATACTTCAGTCCTAACAAAGTTTTTTACTTTCAGTTAATTTATAATTAATTAATAAAACTCTTGAAAAGTGCTCTAATGCTAAATGTCCATTTTGCTGAAAACGTTTTTGCCCAGTTTCAGTTTAAACTGTATATGTCTATGAGATAGTTTTATGCCCACAAACATACGGGAGCATCCGTCCGTAAACCAGAATACAATTTTACGACGGTTAAGAGCATGTATACCAGAGTCCTATATTCGAATACCTTTTAAAATGAACTTACGGCTACAACTGCATTAAAACAAAAGCGGATACTTCCTCACATTTGTTTCCATTTTATGGAGCAATGTAGTGTAAATTTCTCTTTGGGCGGCACTAAAAGTTATATGACGTTGAAAATTTCGGTCTAATGTATAGCATTCGTTCAGAATAATTCCTGCAACGAAAGTAGCATCCAAGCACTAACAATGATAAGTTCTAAAACTTTTTAAGGAAAGTGGTGTCTTGCACAAAGTATCGGAAAAAACATTTTCAAAAATCAACAAAATAAAATGTTAAATAAAATTCAAAAATTCAAATACGTGTATAAGTTTAAACCCCGATTATCTAAAAATCAACACAGTATATTTTCTAAGCTTCGTTTCCGACATATGGTGATTTTTTTGATATTTGTGTTTCATATTCCCTTACTTTGCGTGACCGCCTTCTCAATGAAATAAACTTCAAAAACATTCCAGTGCATTGGGGCATTCTCTGCAATGACAGCCATTTTGATATACGTACACTTTATTCTTTGCACTTTTTTCAAATTCCCAAATAACAGTTTTTCTTCATTTCACAAAAAATAATTACCTAATTCGGTTAAGAATTGTGGACTTCAAATTGATTTGTTCACAAAATCATTTCTTTCGCGTCGGTTCGTGCGGCTACAACAAGACATAGTTTGTCTTGAAGCAAATTACTGCTTGGACGCTTAGGGTAAAATCGAGGGTAAGGTGTAAGTCTCTTCCCAATTACAAATCCACATCCAAATTCATATTATAATTGCAGCATTTCCGACATTTTATAAGTTGTTCTTCTAATTTTTTGACTTTTCAAACACAAAAAAAAAAGAAAGTCGATTTTGGAAAGTTGAACAAAAAATGTTTTGTTGTGGTGCTTTTAATTAAACTTAATGTCTAATAGAGCAATTGATTAAAAAAATACATATGTTTAAGAAACAAATTTGCATTAAAATGGGATCATGAAAATTTTAAAATTTAGTTTTATTTCGAGACATATTTTAGTGCGATTGCAAGAACACCAAAATTTTAATGTGATTTAAATGTTAAATTGAAAGCCGAGGTAGCTATATGGTCACTCATCTCATAGGACTTTCCAAAATAAACGGGACCCAAAAATACAATAGAATTCGAAATTTACGCAAAATCTCTCTTTCGAGTAAATATTTTTAGTGTCGTTGATTGGCACGCTACAAAATGTTCAATGCTAGGTTGTATTGATCCACCTGTAAAGATACTTCTAAAATTGACAGATTCCCGAAGTTCTGTCTTTCTTCTGTAACTTTTAGTTGTGTCGTTGCAGCGCAATTTATGTTTTCGTCCTTCGTATTGCTTTATAAATCGTAATGAAATTTGAAAAACTTCAAACGCCTAGGACGACCTATATTACACTTTCTATATAAGTGGTCGACTTAATCCACTTATTTCTAGATTCATATCTTTTTCCGATTCCATTAAATTCAAATTTGGCACACATCAAGCATAGGCAAAATCATTAGATCTGAGGCTGACAATAACCGATAATAATTTGATCAGCTTACAGAAATTCATTTCAATTCATTTGTGCTGGCGATGCTGCATAATCTTTTACATTTTATAAAAAACTGCATTTGAGAGATATGGCAATAAAAACAACACATCACTAAAGTGGACTTTTCGCCTTTTTCATAAGACAAAAGTCGATTTCGAATTTTAAGCTTTTCTACAAAAAGTCGTTTAGCTGAAATTCGATTCATATTAAACCCTATCGCATTAGTCCTCACAGTTTCTACATCGCGTCCATTTCAACTTTATTATATTTTACTAATTAGTTTTGAAGATGATAGACCGTAAATGACCTCCATGCTCATTCACGCATATTCGGACCTGATCAGAAAATTCAGTTGAACCAAATTCAATATAGCTAAGCAAGCATGAGCAGTCTAGTAAACGTAGTTCTAAGAACGAAAGTATACTACAGTGCCACACCCCAAAGCACCCACTCATGAAAAATCAATGGTTGTTATATAATTTCTAAGCAGAAGTATTTGGTAAGTTATACTTTTGCTTCTTTTATGGTACACTAATTCACGACTATATTTGATAAAAACCAAGCGATTTTGCACGCTAACTCAGTCAGTTTCCCTCCCGCTCAGTTTCTATATTTTGTATACATTTTAATGTATATTAATTGTTATATCGCCCATCGTAGAAAAGATTACGCTGTTTTAAGTCCGCTACTGCATATGGCGATGAATATTAACCGACCAAAATTCGGGTAACCTTTAGCACAGATCTTATGGGATATTTTCCCTTTTTCGGTTAAAATAATGGGGCTTTAAAATTTTAAAAATCAAGAATCCATTTGCAGTATTTTCAACTAATAAATTTGTGATATTACTGTTTGAAGTCTTTGATGTAATTTTTTATTTAAAATTTATTTCCTGATATTCATGGTATTCAATTCCATAATTAATAGACTAATTAGAAGTAAAATTCTGCAAACGACATTTGAAAAAATCGGCAAAACGTTATGTAAAATAAATTAATTTTAATAATTTCTTAAAAACGAACTCGTAGACCTGTAATCTAAAAATCAAGTCTGTGATCAAGAATCTGAAGGTTTCAACATGTTGCGTGCGCTTTCGGGGCGATTTGCATTTTTTTGGGAGATCATAGTAGCTGGTAACTAAACTAGTTTAATGTAAATGTCTAGTTTCTTCTCTACAAATCTTTTCAACAGCCTTTAATCCAACTGAGTCTAATTTTTACTCATTGTATTTCCGTTTTTTCTGATTCAAACAACTGCGTCGCAGTCGGTAGAGGCGCAAGAAAACCTGTGGCACAATTTTCAGTTTTGGATCGCTCTATGCAGTTTTGGATCGCTCTATCAGTGTTTAATATTATATAGGTACTTCCCAGTGTTGTTTGAAAGTAAAATCATTCATTTCGCATAGCGTACATTTTGTCATTTTACAATATTACGTGTTTTAACTATGTCTTTTTTGCTGAATATATAAAAATAGTCTAAGATTTATTTGTCAATACTAATCATCAAAGAGAGGTCATAGCAGTGTCGTGGCTTAAGAACAACAAAACCGCTGGTGTCGGGAGCTTGCTGTCAGGACTAGTAAAAATCAATGGCGATGTGCTCATAAACAGCACACATTAGCTGCTAAATAGTATTAGAGTTAAGGAATGCATTCCCAACAATTGGAATTTGAGTATATTATGTCATGTTTTTAAAAACGGCGGTCGTAGTATACTCGTATGTACCACATAACGCGGTCTGTCTTTCATCCACCGCTTGTAAGATTCTACGATTGTGATATGCGAAAGGATAAAGCATATTCTTGCTGACCTGATTGGACTTTACGAATGAGGCTTTACGTCTGATACATTAATAACTGGCAATATTCATACAACGCAAAGACTGAAGAAGGCACAAGAAAACAGATTGATACTAATCGTGTTGCAATCGATTACAAAGCTACCTTCGGCTGTCCCATATGAAAAAAACTGTATGAAACCATGGCCGAGCTTGGCATTCTCGCGAATGTTTAACATCTTTAGCATATTTAACAAAAGTCATAGGCGAGTTAAGTAAGTCACTGATATAGACATTATTCACAGAAAGCTGCGACATGTCACTGCAGCCTACTCAAGCATTGCAAAGAAATCTGTAAGAATGGGTTTGGCAGTAAACGTGGGTGAAACAAATTTATTTGTTTCGACGAACAAGCTAGAAAGCTGTGTAAACGTTGACGACTATAAGTTTATTGTGATGGATGAATTTATTTACCTTAAATCCGTTGTGAATAAAATGAATTAATCAGAGTATTCGAGAACAAAATACCTCGAAAAATATATGGACACATCACCTTTTATGGAGGGCATCATCGTATCAAAATAGAGCAGTTGCAATGCACCAGCACGAAAAGTCTTCGACAACAAACTCTATATGTGAAATTTGTATAAAACAAATTAGAGAAGGAGCGCAGAGGACCAATTATTATCCGTGCTTCATTGAAATTTCGTAATAGGTTTTGAAAATAGAAGTTCAAGCATTTCAAATGATACCATAATCATTCAAATGTATCATTGAGTTTCGAAAGTATGATAACTTGAATTCAATCGAAGCACACAAAAAAAACTTAGTTTACACTATATCAAACCGAACTGCACAGAATTTTGAGCATTTTGATTTAAATATTAAGAATGACACTAACATTTTAAAAGCAATCTTTTCGAATTTCCGGAAAACAGATTGTAAGTATATCATCTCACAAACCTAAGGACGAACTAAATATACCACGCATCTCATTGTAGATGATGGCGCACTTAGATTGCAATCAACAACCAACTAGATACTGAATTTCAGTTGCCAAATGTCACACATATTGGTGGCAATATTTCACCAATTTTATGTGTAAACTCCAAATGACAGTTACAAATCATATTTGCCAATCAACTGGTTTCATGATATGAATCACAGACAACAACGGCAGAGACAAAACTAATCAAACATTCAAATTTGCTATTACTGTTGTACGGTCAACTGCGGAAGTTTGCGAAAAATGTTTGAGAATTTACAATTTCATAATTTCAATTTTTAAGGAAAACAGGGAGGACACGAATCGACAAAACGAAACACACAGAAAGGCAGGCATTTGGATGTGAGTTCGTAACTGACAAACATAAATCAGACCAACTCTTTTATATAATATGTAATATATTATATATATATATGATTGCTTGAGCGGAAGTAAAAGATGGATACCGACGGGTCAAGAAGATTTTGCTGTATTTTTGGTGGGATTAGTGGAGAATTGTCTACTATGAGCTACTCCAGTATGGCCAAACACTTATCTCGGACCTGTACTGTCAATCGCCCAGAAGACAGTAGGAAAGAAATTGTGCTCTATCAGGACAACGACAGGATGCACACATTTATAGTGGTCCGTCAGAAATTTCGGGAGCTTGGTTAGGGGTTTCTTATGCACATACCTTATCATATGGACTTGGTGGCAAATGGTTTCGCTGGTGAAAAGTTCGCCTTAGGAGGAACTTGTGAAAATCTACTATTGCAGTTTTACTCCAATAGTGACGAGGGTTTCTATAAGACGTTCATAATGGAATTACCTGCAAAAGGACAAGAACTCATCAAATAATGAATTTATTTTTACTTCACCATGCATTATAAAATTTGAGAGTTCCATGAAATAATTACCACAAAGATTTGAATACTTTGGAATTCTTTTCGTATGAAACAAAGTCCTAATGTTTGAAAATTATTTCACTTTGATTTAACAAAAATTTGTCAAATGCAGTCCAAAATAAATACTCGTAAAACATTCGAATGAAAGGAATAAATATGCCATAGGCTCAGCGGATCAGTGCAGTCTTGGTTGTTGACTGCATCTTTGTTAAAGTTGAAGTTAATAGCAAAACATTGAAGCAAAAGTAAGTAAAGTCGGAGGTAAAATAGTTAAAACTGTTGTATTTCATAAAGCTTTTCTTTAACATAAGTTTTGCGCATTTTGGCAGACAGATAGCCTACGATTTATAGCATAATTTAGGATTTAATAACAGTCTTTGCTGAAAAATGCGTTTTTGTCACCACAATAACGGCAGAGTCTCAAACAATGCGTATTGAAGAATTTAAACTTTTTTTGCAACCGTAATTTTCAGAGAATCTTGTTAGTTAAAAAAAGAAAGTCATTTGAATCGAAATTGAAGCAAGCAATACTAATAGAAAAGAAAAAGTAGGAAAATAAAACAAATTTGAGCCTTGGATTTTACAATATCAAAGACCTTTGAAACCTACCTGAAAAGAAAGAAGAATTATTAGCAACAAACAAAAAAGGCCGTGTCCACAAACATTCACAAATTAATCAAATTATCATTATAAAAATATTGTACAAACCTTCAATAAATTATTCGGGCTATGGCCCAAAATCTGTAACTAAAAATACAAAAACCGGAACAAGTCCTTAAATGTTTTAATTTAAATAAAATATGCCGACACAAAACAATGCACTTGTATGTATTCATTAAATAAGAATTAATTTACGAAATATTTTTAATTTCGTGAATTTTGAATTAACAGCTTTTATTACCGCCGCCACCCCACTGTCTTGAGATTTAACTGCACATACTAACTGCACCATATTGCCAACACTTTTCCAGCAGCCGGCATTCTCTTAGCTTAAGCTACCAGCGAATGCAATCGTTTATCTCCTAAACTAGAAAGTCATTTTGAATTACGAAAATAAGCAGATAATGTTTATTTCGTGGTTAACTCGCTTAACGAATATACGATACACGTATTCCCAAAACAAATTAATGTCCATAATTAAGCCGTAATAACATCTCAAGTGATTGCATTAATTTCTGTCTCCGTTTTAATTTCAACGAGCATATTCTGTCGTTATCATTAGGACAACACTTTATCACTTTGAATTCAGTCACATTCAGGTTTGGCAATCAATATCATGTGAGAACAACCCAGTGATGGCATGTCGAGGCCATAGTCCACAACATTGGTGCCCACACCAACGGACGAATTAATGACAAGTCGCTTATAAATTTAGGTAGCTCTAAATCTGTCACAATTATGTATACTCGTCAACGGCTTTATAGTAGGTATTGGAGTTAGACATACAGATACGCACATGGATTTTCATGTGCACATGTAGAAATGATACGTTCGCCAATATGATGGATGTACTTTGACGACTGTAACCAGATCATGTGACCATGATTTGAATGCTCTAATTGTGTCCCTTGTGTAAATATAAGAACCTGCTTTGGCTATGGCATAACTAACCACAAGGCTTATTAACCAAATCAAGAACTTGATAGATCAGTTTATTGAACAAATTGACAATTATAACGTTAAGTCGATAATATGTTCGAATGCTGCATATAGAAAGTGTGTTTGTTAATTTGTGTTAATGGCAGAGAAATTACAAACTTTTATGGCACTAGCCAATTTTCGAGATCAGGATACATTGCGAAAAAGGCTAGATATTTAAAACTTTTGTGCTTGGAAACATGAAATTTAAAGTATTTCATTATTCTTCTAACTTTTTTTGTACGCAGATCAATCCTGTGTTGCGGAATTTGCGGAATGTGGATGCATTGTGAAAGGGTCATCAATCATCAGTTGGTTGATGTCGAGAGTGAACTCATTCATATTGACGTATAACATATCAACTGTTGAAATTTGAATATTATTAGCATATTTTTTTGGTGAAGGTGTGGTGAGTTTGCGTAAAAAACCAGGGACATAATCCAAATTAACAGAAAATAAAAGATGGCAGAATTGGAGGCAAAATGAGAAAGTACTGAGAGAACAAGGCAATAGGTGATGACGGTCAGAAGACTATAAATATTGAGCAGTAACATTTCAGAGTACTTTGCTAGAAAATTTAGTACAAGTAATTATAATTGTAAAGTAAAGTAAGTGAAATTGCCAGTAAAATGGATATTCAATTAATAAAAACTCTATTGTACAAAAGCGATCCTAAAAATAAAATCGAGTCAAATAGGTGAACGGTGGGCAGAAACCCAAGAAAATCTATAACTTCAGAATCCATTAGAAAGAAGTAAGTTCAACCGTGGTGCAGAACAAATCCGTTCACATTATCTAACGGTGGACATGGGCTTTTCTTTGGAAACATGATTCTTGCAGCCTTCCGGTAAATGTAATGTACACGAAGAGATACTATTTCTATAAAATCTAAGGTATCCAGGAACTTGAGTAGAGGTAGGACTGCGGGAGCCTTTGCGATGCTAGCAACAGTCGGGTGGGGGTTCGTGTCCTTCTCCAGCCAAGCCATTTCAATTATTGTTATAGACTCCCTATATTGTTAATTATAATGTTTTTAAAGACGTACAAGGTTCAAAGGAAATCCTCAGTATTAACTCTTAGAAACTCATTCTTCGTCAGTCTTTATAGAAAACACTCTCTCAGATGTCCTTGAGAAATATTGCCTCAAAACCCTCGCCTTCCATTATCCTTATGGCATAATTGGTCTTTTATAAGGATCCCATCATTAAAACTCACTTGTAACCTTATGCTCTCATTCCTTTAACGTAAGAAAACATCAGAAAAATTCTTAGCAATTCATATTTAACAATTTATTCAATTAACGCAAAAAAATACGAAAAGTAATACAATACAATATGAACATTATTATATTATTCAGATCTGAAATAATTGTTCTATAGAATAATAAAAATCTCGTTCATTCAAAAAACTGTTTACATACTTTTCATAGCAATCTTGGAATCATTACGCTTAAGACAAATGTATCTTTTTACAGATGCTCTTAATTGGTTAATATTTCAGAAAAGTATGCGCAAGAAATTTAATTCATCAAAATAAAACAAAATTATCACAATACTCCAAGATAATATGCCCGGAGAAATAAATATAGAGCATTGGAATTATCACAACGATCTGGAGACACTGGTCACTGCTACAGAAGAGTAGTTAGAAATAATCAACTTCTTGAAACCATTTCATTTGTGTTCATGATTTGGTATCACGCAACAAATGCAATGTATCTGTGATATATTGGGTTGTGATTTAGTTTAGCATGTTAAGTTTTATGTAGAGATGTAATTAGGCAAATCTAGATGAGGATATATATAGTTATAAGATTTTAATTCACAAATTTATAGGGAATAATTTATTTGTTTTTAGGAATAGTTTAGATTATTAATTAACAGACAATTTTTGATATAAGAATCATTTTAGGTATATTTTAAATTTTTGAATTTTTTTTTTTTTTTTTTGTTTTTTTTTTTTTTTTTTTTGAATTGTTGTAGACATAACATGATAAATGCAATCTTGTTTGGACTCAGCATAAACATATACTTGCAAACTTTAATTATGATTTGAATTGATGGTTTCGATAATTTTCCTATCCTAGCGGAGGGATCAATGTATCAGCCTGAATGTCGTGAACTTATTATTGATTCGCAAATTAAGTTTAACAATCAGTTGAGAAACTCGTGAAATTAACCACCAGATGGAGCATGGGCCAGATAATGTAAGTTTTCAACAATTCACGTCTCTGAGTCTCGATAGATATATTCCTATGTTCCGGGGGGCAACTTTTTATGCACTTAATGTAATTGCAGCCTTTTACATTCCTTCTCCAATGGACAATTTCAGTCCAATCCTTTACAGGACTACCAGAATTCGGATGACGTGACATAAATTGCTTGAACAAGGTTAGAAACTTTAACACGCGGGTTCAAATGATTGCGGATGATTTAGAAACATTAAATAAGTGCAATTTCGATCTGTTCACTTCAAATGTTCTCGAGAAAAGGAACAATCTGAAGTTAGTTGTACAACATTAAAGCTTTTATTGCAGCTAGGCTGAAACATCTGACTTCAAAAGGTCAATCTCTTGTCATAATGCAGGCATTGTCAGTATGTGGCAAAGAGGACTAAACCAGGTTGTACAACAAACTATACGGCTGAATTTTTCAAATTTCTTTCACCTGCAATATTCTCAATATACGTGAACTTTAATGTAACTTTAAAAGCAAACGGAATGTGATTCATTTAGTTTATGATATTTTAGTAAAATATGTAAAATATCCAAGACTTTAACCATGTATAGGAGATATACAGCTCTCATCGAGATCCACTAAAACAGTTACCAAATCCATATATCTCGGTGATCAGCTGGATCTAATATCATATGATCATATGAAAACAAAGTAGAATTAAAAGCAAAAGCGAAAAGTGAACAAAAAGTGTGATTAAAAAAAAATGAAGTAAATAAAAAATAAAGGATTCATTTGTGCTTGTCATAGAAATAAATCGTCCATTACGTAAACCAGGTACTACAGCCTTTGAACAGAACGGAACCGAAAACATTGTGCAACTGTAGCATTTGCTGCTCATCAGGTTGGTGTCGCCTACAACATATCATATAAAGAAAATTAAGTTATTGACATCAAAACCGGAAGGTACAGGCAGGATATAAAAAGAAAAACACCATCGGTCATCTCACTCAGCGTCGACAACGATACCGGTTGGGCGCTAAAAGAAAATTTGAGAGTGTGTTGTCGTTACCGGAACCACTAATCCGATTCGTAGACCGAAAGGCCAAACAAAAAAGCCAAAACTGAAAACTAAATGCATCGTGCTTAAAAGAAAGGCTGGATATTTATAAAAAAAAACAATAGCGTAGAAAGTTCATATAGGAAAGATAATTAAAAAAAAAAATTAGTTTAAATTAGTTAATATTTACTGTGTTCGCATTGTATTGTCCATTTTGTGTTGTGTTTTTTTTTTTAATGATTTAGTCTTTTTTTTTTTTTTTGTTGGGGAAATATGTAAAAGCAAATTTTTTTTTTAATTACGATTATTTGTTTTTTCAGTTTTTTGCATAGTTTGTAATTAGGGTGTTTACAAAGTTATATATTGCTTCAGTTTGTTTTTTTCCTGGGAAATTGACCCAAAGAATATCGTCCAAAGGAGCTCTTTTAGGTGGTCAGCATAGATTTTGGACGCAGATGGTGGCGTAAACACTGAATTACGGACTTTATAAGGTCTATGCATTGACTATAGAGCGAAATCTGCTGGGAAAAAAAATGTAAGGATAGAGAATAGAATTAAGCTCATAAGACTAGGAAAGAATATGTAATAAGAATAAAAAATTGATAAGTTGGCTTAAATTTTACGTTTAAAGGGGAAGACTGAATTGATGTGGTAAGTTTAGTAGTGTGTGTGCCTTAGCAGCCATAGATTGAAACAATTAAGGTAAAGCTGCAGTCATGGTAGGGCGGGCTATATGTGTGGGAATTCACCTACCCCTCCTCTTTAGTGCGTCGTTTAATAAGTGTTAAGGTTTGATGTTGACAAATATAACCATGCTTGCCCTGGCCTGAAGTGCCGGGTTGGAATCCGTACCTGGGAGTCCGCAGAGCTGCCGGACGGACATTTCAGTGCCATAAGGGCACGTAACACCTGCGATGATGCAGCTAATTTCAGTTAAAATTTTGAAAAAATTATTATGCTACAGTAGAAAACTAACCTGCTGCATCATGTATAAACGACCTAATTTTCACAGTAATCACATGAATAGTACAAGTTATACAGACAGACATACAGTCTCGTGCGGATTATTATATATAATCATTTATGATCCCAATTGCAAATTATACTGTGGAGCAGCAAAACTGTTTTACTTGACAAGAATACATAGTCCGAATTTTTTGCCACATGCGTAAAAAGGTATTGCCAAACAAATCAATCCAGTCAAAATTTAATCAGAACTGAACCATTTGGAAAATTCACTCCCAGCCGATAGCTAATACGGATTTTAATAGCGAGCATATAATTTGATGTCACGTTGTTTCATGACCTAGAATTGACTTATTATTTTAAGAAATAAACTCCTATATTATGTGCTTTAATAATTAATAGCAATTTTTCGAATCATAAGCTAAAATCCAAGTCTCATCTTATGCAATAATATGTTTTACAGCATCCAGCATTGAATTGAAACATTTGGACCCTATTCATAAAGGAACAGAAAAATAGTTTCAAAAAAATAGTATTTTGGTGTTGAAAAAGCGAATTCACAAAGAGTATTTTTACTATTGGACAACCTTTTATTGCATTTTTGCGCTTTCCAAAACTGTTTATTTGTTATTTAAATTGATTGTGATGTGCAAACAAAGTAAACAAGAACCGTTACTTAAATGTTTATGTAATATTTTGACAAATTTCAAACAATAGGGAATGAAATATTTAATAACTGTCACAATTGATAATAATTTTTTCAAAATGTATGGAAAAATAATTACTATTTTAAACAAATAGTTTTAAATTCTCCGATAAATGAATATAAAAACCAAATAATTAAAAACTGCTTCATTATTTTGTTTATTTACTCATCACTATGAATCGATGAAGCATTTCAAACAATTTTTATACCAATTAAAGTTAATAAGTGCAATGATTGCATAGATGCATATATTTTTACAATAAGAGAAAAGTTCTAACAATTTCGGTGGAAGTAAAACGGAAAAATCATAAAAATTTTCAAAAATTTGTGTAAATATTGGGCTAAAATAGAAGTTCAATAAAACTGGCAATCTTATAGAATGTGTAATAGAGACATTTTTGTTTTGCGAATAAAATGTTTGGGTATTGTGAATAAGACCCTTTATATGTAATTTTCCCTTCAGTCAAATCGAATTATAAAATTTGTTATCACAATTTATAATTTACAATTTTGAGCATAACTTATAATCTTTTATTTGTCGTTGCTGCACAATTCTATAAAACTGTTAACATGTTTCATTGCATGGTTGTATATTCCACCCATAGAAAAAATGTTTGAACAACTTTTAAGACATTATAAAATAATTTTTTTCCGAGTGTTGTTTGTATGCCTGCGCAACATCTTTTCGCCTCCCCACTTTTTTTACAATCCTGTTCTTTTGTTGTCATTCGTAGCCATCCGCAGGCAATCAAAATAATATTTGCCATACATGAAAATGAAAAACTGATTGGCCTTTGCGTAATTGCCCGTTGCGCCAGTGTAATCCTTTATTCATAAAATGGAAGTCAACAGAACAAAAGGCGGACGATGCAATCTTACATCGTTGGTCGTGGGGTCCCATAGCTAGCCATAATTTGCGGGTTATTTTCTCTGTGGGCTAGCAGACAATCGCTGATTGCCAAATTTCAAATTAATTTGAATGCGAGGTACCCTAACGCGGTCGGCAATGCAGGCAATTTTCATTCGCAGAGCAAATTTTAATAAAAGCCTAACGGCCGCAAAGTTATTTTGAATTTAGTACAATTGAATGAAAAACATAAATTTAAGATTATATGGGCTAAAATAGATTATACGTAAGAGAGGCACCGTGGAAACGTACTTATCTGCTCGTATTCCTCACATTTTCCCAAGCATTGCAATTTAATATTCGACAAAAATTTCAATTGCTGGATTCAAAATAGTGTTTGCAGGAGAAAAATTAAACTTCCATAAACCGATCAACTTGTATGGGAAGTATCCAAATGGGCGTGGCAATGCTATCAATTTACATTGTCAGAGCTTTGACATGATATGTGTCAAATTAGGCTGATTCGTGTGCAACTGCTTCGCCGATATGAATCTAAGAATTTTTGGTTTAAAGTTGTAATTAGCGTGGGAGGTACAAGAAGGGGCCTGGCTTCTTGGTAGATTTCTCTCAGATTTTATCAGGAATTGTGAAGAAATGCAATAAACAAAACTTTAGGTTGTAAAAGTCTGCAAATAGGAAGTTACAGAGAAAATTTTAATTTCGAAAATATCATAAATTTGTATTTTCATTTTAAGACACTGCTCTAGTAAGTTTATAGCATAAGTCAAGTTTGACTGAACTTAGTGGTAAAAGATATGAAGGTCAGAATATATGGGTCAACTCGGCTATTTGTATGGGAGATACCAGATGGGGTATGACTAATTGGTCAATTTCTTCGAATGCTTCACAAATCTTAAAACATGGTAATAGACAAAAATCTAAACTGTTGCAACTTTCGGATTTGGAGTCGCATGGGACAAAATTAATTTCGGAGACATCCGATATCCCATTTAACTCCGTCCATGATCTTAGAAAATATTAGACTGTGCCCAGTTTTATCGATTTAAAAAGTCATGCAAAACATTTGGTCAAAAGATATTTGATACTATAAACACTTCCTTCTGGCTGATGCATTTTTGGATTTCACATTTTATAAAAACGCGGGGGGTGAACATCAGTAATACGAGTAATTGTATAATTATATGTTTTAAACCTACAGTTATAAACCTAATTTTCTATAGCTGGAAGGCGATCATCAAAACTTGAAATAAAGTATAGGAAAGAGAGAATTGGAGATAGAATGCGTGTGATGATAAACATTTCTACTCTAGTCACCATGTACAACAAATTCCCTTGCAGCTCATGTATGAGACATGGGAGAGCTTCTCACATTTAGTGAGCTTACAAGCATTCTATTTTTAGACTCACTCAACGGGATCTACAGTTTAACGATGGTTTCGAACGTCACAGTTTGAGAAGCGTTTGCAAAGACTTGTGGATTACTCGGCTGCTCGAAATGATCGCAAGACACATCGAGGTGGCCGCCGCTCAAAAAAATGTTAGGTGAGTTGAACCCGGGATCATATGGACGATAGTCGCGTGTACTAACCAACCATCGCACCACGGCCGTCTAGGTAATTGTAAATCACGGTGCGGTGGCGGCAAATCAAAGACGTTTCCCAATTGCCACAACTACGCTTTAAAATTAGTATCTTGAATTAATTTAATAAAAATTAAATTTTTACATTGCAAATTTATCATTATTATGTAGACATTTCATGACTGTAAAAATAGACTCAACTGAAAATTGTAAAAATTGCATAAAATTACAAAAATTTACTGAGCTGAACGCTTTTGCAATACGTTGTTTATCTTAACGCCGCAACAGGTGACAGGTGACGTTTGCGACAAAATAGAAACCCGTTTATATCACTCAACTTTATTTACTCTTTATTTCGATTTCATTGTAATTGTTGTAAAATTATGTTTGAATGAAACAATTTTGTTCATATCACGTTTGAATGAATTATTTTTGGTGCAACCCTTGAGTTGAATTTGTCTGACATTTTTTTTTTCTTTTGAATCATTTTGAATGATTTAATATCATGTAGGAACATTAGCAATCAAATCTTTTACTTGTATTTTGTGGCTGAGATAACGATTTTGATCCCAAATCCAAGCGACTAATGTTAAAAAGTGTGGTACAAGTACTACGCAGACGTTACGCGGCATCGCAATTATAGCAGCTTAGAAAATTTACAGCAGGCATTGTCACACAACAGCTGTTCGTTGCGGTTTAGTCGATACTTCTAATTACTTTAAATAAATTATTACTATAATAAAAAGGTGTCTTCCGTAAAATTATGCATTTAAGAGAAATCTGTTACAGAATTTTCAATCAGGTGTAGTGACAAATATCCTCATTTAGTGCATTTTTAACGATATGCTAAAATAAAATATTTAAAAAGGCTCAAAATTAATCATTTTTTTCATTATAATCTCAAAATTTATGGAAAGGTTTCAAAACTGCTATATCCCTAACTAAGCATCCACTGGCGGAAATGGCATGAATTAGTAAACACAAAATATAAACAGAAAATTCCGCAATTCTTAGTATAAAGTATCCAATGGCAAAAATTTAAGCAAACCAAGACAAAAACAAAAAATGAGTTTGTTTCTTAAGCTAGGTGTCTAATTGGGAAAAAGGCTTTAGTCTACTATCACTTATTGCGTATGGGAAAATCGTGTGAATTCTCTGGAAAAAGTCAAATTACATTTATCTAAACCAGGGCGAAAATTGAGTTGATTTGTGATCATGACGCTCGAGATGTTACATTAATGGCAGTTCGCTCATTCTTTGACAGAGGTTAGCCCATTTTGCTGTTTACAATCCTAGGGAAACATATCGTTCACGCCGCATTTTAAAAATCTTATCGAAGCAGAATTCGAACACAACAGCGTTATTAGTTTGTATTGACTGGAAAATAGCAAACAGCCATTGTTAATGAGGTAAAACATTTAAATTGTTTTTGTATCGGCCCATTGTACGTTAGAATGATACTGGTAGCATTAAAAACGCCGTGGAAGTGGACATTCAAAAACAATAACATCGCCAAAAATGATTCGAAAAGTGAAGACCAGAATTTAACGTATTCGCGACAAAGCGCAGTTCAATAGACGATAAATTTCAGTGGTCTGATCATACCACGAGGTGGTATGATCTACAAAATACGAAAAGAGCAACATTTAGTACCTGCACAAACTAGCAACTCGCCTAACAAGATCAAAAGTGTTAAGCACTTGCACAATGGTGGCGAACTTTGAAAATGTGGTCTTTTCTAATAAAAAAAAAAAAAATTGTACAATCGTCTGTTTAGAGAGCAAATCTCTCTCTCGGTAACTACCACGGTAGTACATCGGCAAACCTGCTATGAAAAGATTTTTAGCAATTCTTTGTTACTTTAGGCACGAAAATAATTTTGTGGAAATTATTGGACTTTTTATAGGAAAAATTTTCTAGCTTAATTTCTTCACAACAACGGCCATCATATTCTCCGTACCTAATCCAACGGATTTTTTCACATGGTTCAATCTGGAGACCGATTGAACCACTAAAAAATATTAGATGATCAACGCCTTAAAGACTGCTCTTTGCTGAGAGAGGGACAAGACACCTTTAAGCCACATTCGTGCATCATGTGAAACATTCCCCGACACATTGGATACTGATATTTTTCTTTAAATTTCAATTGACAATACTTCGAGCTCCGATCCCTGTACAAAGAAGATAAGTTTTTTTTTTTTTATTTTAACAAAAGTACAGATCACATTGTTTTCTTCATTTATAATGTTCCTCAGAAAATGAAGGAAACATTTGTTCATCAACTTATTGACTTTATCGCGGGAAAAAGAAGGACATTGCACTTTTCTCAGTTAAAATAAAAAAATTAAGAAAAACGGAAATTATGTGTTGGCATAATTTAAATGAAATTGACAATTTATTTATTTTATTTATAAATTTATATAATTTATAAAAGTATTAATAAAAAGAGAATTATATGTTGAACAAATTTCAAATTTCAGTGAACAACGTTTTTTAAACTTCTGAAGGAAAATAGGAGTTGTCCTGCTTTTCTGCTGACTACGATAAGTTTTCTATATTTTTGTTATCTTCCTTATGTATCTTTTATGTCAATATTCGTCTAATTTGTAATGATTTGAGAGTCTTACAACACTACTTATTTCAGACAATTTAAAATTTCAAAAATTAATTACATCAGGTGAGTACTTAACGTAGCATATCTGAAATGATTTGATTTAACATGTGCCATGATATTAAAATGAACTTTAGTTTTAGCACAACATATCTATTTCTTCTTCTATTTGAATAAAATATACGCCGATAACGAAATAAACGGATGGGTCTTAGCATTATGAGAATATTATTCTGCTAATGCATAATGCATTCAAGCTCAATCAAGCTTTGAAAAAAGCATAAATTGGTCTTAAGTCAGGGTAAACATAAAAACAACATTTCAATACACGGACTGAAACACGAACTGAAAATATCTAATTGATTGTTTGACTACCTGTCCAAATACGTATGTTAGGGTACTCCAAGTTGAAACCTCTGGTAAATTTGCCACAATTATGTAATTATCCCAATACGATTTTATGCACTTTTTTAACGGTGTTGGTTCCATTCTAAAATTGTTTAGTAAAAGCCAAACAAAATCAACAAAAGCAATTTTAATGTCTTTACCCGTTGGAATATCATTTAACATGAGCAAATGTGCACCGCATTGAAGCAGTTTTTTTTATATTTTTCGCCTCCAATATCGTTAAAACAAGGTTCGCATTAAATTCATCTTCTACTTTACCAATCAGATAAATTCACTCGAAATCTGCTTTCTTAACCGCTGCTTGGCAGAAGAGAAGTTTGTGGGTGCAAAAAGATAAGAATCAGCCAAAATGAAATTTTCAAAGTAAATTTTAATATGGTTATGTTTAAAACGTTATTTATTTAAATGACAGCTTAATCGAACTGACCATCGATAGTAATCTGCATATGGGAAATAGTTGTTCTTAGCGCTAAGATTTGATAAGATTGCAAAAGCTTGGTCCCACCAAAAAAGTTATAGTCGACATCTTCTGCACCGATCGCCAAGTTCATATTGCTGGACCAGCTTTTAACCAATCAGTGGTACAACATTAAAAAAAAAAACAATTCTCTTTTCCATTTTTTTTTATAAAATTCTTTCACAGCATGCATTGCAATCGATTTCCATTTATTTATCATTTTTCCGCCCAGACGCTATAAGACATTTTTCTTTAAGTGTGTCACGGCGCGGTTTTCAAACGCAATTTCGAGTTTAATTTCGATATGTTAAAACTCCTGGCCTGAAAAACCAAATGAAATTATTGAAATATGTTGTGGCAGCCTCGAATTAGACTGTCACAAAGTTTTATTTACATTTGGTTTGCTGTGCTCAATGCCGGCGTACGAAGGCGGTCCCAAAACTAGCCGAGCAGACGTATTGATGGTGCCAGTAGTATGAAAAAAATTATTTTGGTGAACAATAGAGTGTTTGGCGATGTTTCGCCGCAATAAAACTGAATTTTAGCGTCGATTTATAATCATGGATGAGACATGGGTGCACCATTTCACACTTGAGACGAAGGAACGGTCAAAGCAGTGGACTGGAATGGGAGAATCACGCCCAAAATACAATGTGTCATTTTGTTCAAGGGTCTTCTGATATTGCTAAGGCTATTTGGTTTTTGATTCCAAATTGGAGGAATGAATGACCCTTCTCAGGAAAATTGGAAAATAAATCTGCAGTCTGCGGATAGTCCGATTTTGATGAAATTTCATATGGCTACAGCAGTGGTGTAGTCTAGTTTATACTTCCAAAAGGAAAGTAGGGCACATCGGGGTTTTCAAAATTTTAAAATGATGCAACTTCTTAAATTTTTATCCGGTTTAAACAATTTTACCCTGAAAGAGATCTTCAAAAAACATTGCTTTATGTGTGTTTTATTTCTTAAACTTTAAGATTTATTCGATTTTTAGAATACAAATTTTTGTTTTTTCCCCTGTTTCTAGGTGTTTTTTTTTAATTCTTGTTTTCTAAACACTTAAAAGGTAGGGGAAAAAACTTTTATTCTAAAAGTCGAATAACACCTAAATTTTAAGAGACAAAACATGCACAACGAAGATCTCAACTAGAGGAATACATACAGTGTAAAATTCTTTAAACCAGATAAAAATGTAAGAAGTTGTGTCGTTGTAAAGTTTTGAAATCCCCAAGGTGCCCCACTTTGAGGCATGCAACCTCCTTTAGAAATATAAACTCGACTACACCCGTTTAGAGACCGCAGATTTATTTGCATTTTTTTTTTTTAAAACCACCCACTGTGCGGCACCCTGCTAGATACTCTTATTTTTGCCAAACTTCATACAATTTAATATTTATCATTTCCCCTTTAATGTGATATTTAGAGGGAAGCAGATCATTCCTTCTAGTCCTCGAAATTAACTCATTCTATAACAATACCATGTTGAAGAACGTGTAAGTTTGCAAATTCTTTCTTCTAAATAAAAAAAAAAAAAATGAATTAACAATTTGGATAACAAATGAATGTTTGCGAATTATTTTTATAGAACCATCGAAATCTATTTTCACCTAAAACTTCTACATTTGGCGACCCCTGATGGTGTCGAGCAATTTAAATCCACAAACAACTCTTTGGTTTCATGCCACGGGTTTAATAAAAAATAATTTTAAGTAGAATTAGGAACATTATTCAGAATTCAATTTTGTCCATAGGCTAAAGGGCTGAGCGAAATTTTTCCTACAATTTCTCTATACTCCACACAAGCCTATGGTGCATACTTATTTCCATTTTTTTTTTTTTTTGTTCATTTGAACCACTGTGCGTCAGTGTGTACATCTGGTACAGAATAGCGTGGACGTCCACGTTAGAGCAACTGTAAGGTTGCTGCGACGGCTTTTATGTTGCCATGTATTAAATAATGAACTTAATGCACGATTTAGTTTAAAAGTAAAATACTTTGAAAGCAGATATGAAATAGTAAACGTTTGTTCCCGCAGTTTGTGAATGCAGTCATCCAAACAAATTTAATTGAGTGCGAATGATGGCAGCTGTCAATGTGGACCGTAACACTTTATGTGATGCCATCACTTTGTTATTGATTTCTAGAGAAATTAAAATTCCATTGGAAGTTACATATTAATTGAAAATTATGAACTGGCTAATGAAGTTAAAAAGACTCACAGCATTTCAAGAAGACTTGCAACGAAAAATTGAAAGTTTCCTTCTAACTTAGTTTCATAGAGAAAATCGAGTTTAGCCATCTTTTTTAACAGATAAGCGAAACTAGGATTTTCAACAGAAAAAAAATTTCAAATAAATCGAAAATCGTCTCTTTGGTAGTGTCAGGTAGATAAAAACTCTAGGTACAACACGATCTAGTGGGTGGCACCTGGTTAAAGTTGCTAATGTGAGTGGCGAAACCTCTAACTCATAATGGTATATCGCGCATCATCATTTACGTTCAAGGAATGAAAACGTTGCACGATCCTACTAACCAGTATAAATACCATGATTTAAGGATATAAACCTGAATTTTGCGAACATTTTATGGTATGTCAATATCGTGTTGGCGATTGACAAATGTAAAGCCCCAATACAGAATATACTACAGACAAATTGACCCGGTGAGCTATCGAGTAACCACAATCCACATTTAGGTAAAACATTTTTATGAACTTCCCCGGCGGCAAAGGCACTGTGATTGCTTGTGGGAAACTTAGCTGTACTATAGTTCTGAATGATTACAATGTAGAAATAAAGAGGAGAAATCGTTGAACCAATAGTCTGAAAATGTAGCCAGCATCTGGGAGCGTGGTAATCAGTGGAACCAGATTTAAACAAAAAAGACATATTAAGAAGGCAACTTGGATATGCCCTAATAAACACAAGAATGCTAGGTGAAGAAAGTAAATGCTACAGCACAAATCTCTTTATGCATTTTCGAAGGTAACTGCAGTTAAAATTGTTCATAGGCGTCACAAACTGTGGCCAGATGAGCTCTAGCATCTGAGGAAGAGGACGCTGCATGCATAGCAACGGAGCAGTGCAGCCAGTTGTAAAGTGAGCTAGAAGGGCAGTTATAGTAAGGATAGGATCCGATAATAATGGAAATCTAAAAAAGAATAGGTGAACAGATATGAAAAGAGCATTCCTAGTAAAGTTATTATGGACGGAAGACAGCACAAGTAAGTCAATACTAGGTTGGAATAGCAATACCATGACTTAAAAATAACAAAGCAGATGCCGAAGGCCTTCCATCAGATCGGTTTACTACCCCTGGCAATGAGTTGATAATGGTCACATATCAGCTCCCGAACAACAATTTAAAAGGTAACAATTTAACAAAATCCTATCCAGTGTATTATGTGTACGACAAAGACTTTCCACTTTCCGATCTGAGTGGGTAGTATCAGTATATGGACAGATATTCTTTTAGCGACAAATCTTGGAAGACAGAAAAGCTCGCCAAGTGTAAAGCTTGCTTCAACAGTCCGATACAACAAAAGTCGTTTGAGAAGGAAACAATGTCTTTGTGTAGGGAAACTGGTATAATGTTTCTTACACACAACTAGCAGATATTACTCGCTTAAATTGCTTACTCTAAAAACTGTGAGAGGTTACTGCATCATTTCCAAGAATTGAGAAGGAAGCGGCAAAAATTTGGTTCTGAGTGGGTTATTTTGGTGAAAAGTGGCAACATTATAAAATATGTGATTTAAGTTCCAAAGCACCACGTTGTTTAGTATTTTTATTTGAGACAACTATTTTAGTGAATTTGTAAACATGGAAAAAATTGGTCACTGTTACGTAATTAAATATTTCCATTTGAAGCCGATCTAGATTCTACTCTGAGAGAGTCTGCTCCTTCGTTTATGACTGTAAAATATTGGGTAGCAGAGTTGAAACGAAGACGTATGAGCTGCCAAGGCGGACATCACAGTGGTCGACCAATTGAGGTGTCCACGCACAAATGGCATTGGATGATTGTAGGCTGAAAGCGCGAGAGCTAGCTGGTATGATGGGCTCTTCAAAAAGTGCTATACGAGTACATCGTATATTGACCGAAGATTTAAAGATGAGAAAGCTGTACGCAAGATGGGTGCCGAGCTTGCTTTCAATAGAGCGAAAACAGCATCGTGAAGATGTTTCAGTAGAGTACGAGTATTTGGAGATATTTCACCGGGGAAAACCCGAATTTTAACGTCGATTTAACCATGGATGAGACATGGGTCCACTACTTCACACCTGAGACAAAGGAACCGTCAAAGCAGTGGACTGGAATGGGAGAAACGTGTCCAAAGAAAGCGGTGACGGCTCCACCTGCAGGCAAGGTCATGGCGTCTGTTTTTTGGGATTATTTTTATTGATTATCTTCAGAAAAGAAGAGTCATCAACGGCGAATATTATGCTTATTTATTCGCATTTGGCGAATTTTTGGGAATTTGACAGTTCTTGCTATAAAGCTATTGAAGTATAGAAGCTATTAAATATCGCAGGAAAAAGTGTGTAGAGCTAAAACTTGATTGAAAAATATAGCAAATTTCCCCAACTTTTTGTGCCCTCTTTGTTAGGTCGCCTAATTTTTGGGGCGCCCTCATATGTATCATGAGCTGTGCTGCATAATGACATCAAGTGATTGAGCTGTCAGGAGTACGACGTAAGTAAGACGGTCAAACATCGGAAATTTTCGACGAAGAATTGAAACGAATAAACCCGGTATACGAGTATTCCAGTTTATTTTATCATATTTGTTATAAAACTTGATTTTCAGAAGAGAATTCTCTACATTATAACGTTAAAATTTTTCCTATATCATACATGGGTTTCGGTATAAAATGCAAAGGAATTTGGAGGTAACAATATTCATTCATTCTGAGTCATAATAATAATGAAAATATACTTTGACCAATTTATTCTCATAAGAAAGTTCAGTTTTTCTGTATTGATTCTATTTCTAAAGATATTTCGGAAAACAACAGCAAATTTTCAACAATTTTAATAAATAAACATTTCTTATAACCATCAAAAGATTTTGATTTAGATGTCTACGAAACTTTAATCAGTACCATTAGTCTAAATGCAATTTTAAAATCGCCCAAATCATAAAATATATATTAACTTAGTCTTTAAATTATAATCTCGGAATTAAGCTGACTCAGAATAATCATAAAGTTCAGACCAATTTTTTAATCCAAAATTTCAGAACTTTTTTATCTGATCTGATCTACCAGAAGCGTTATTCAAATTGTTGTCAAATGTATTACTCCGATGTATGTCCGGTGTAGGATGTTTCTGTTGCATTATATGCATGTAAAGTTAACTAAATATTATGATAATTGTCAGGCGCTTTCTTGTTTGCAAAGGTTATAAGGAAATGCTATAAGAATATCCTGGTACGGAAACAAAAGAAAAGAAATATTATTATTCTACTCGAAGCAAATGTTGAAATGCATTTCTCAGAATAAGGTCAAATTTTCAAAATATCTTTATAATAGCTCTGAAAAAACGTAGTCAATAACCATCAAATATCACTTAATAATAGACTATATTTATAATTATATATTAAGTTTCAAAATTGCATTTCAGTGTATTGGGAAAACTGGGTACGGTATAATAAAACTAATGTATTCCCTTGTCATCAGTGCTATTCAGGATATTAAACATGGGTATAAAAAGGGCTACGGCAGTACTTTCAATACTTTAATATGAACCAACTTTTGATTTGTTCTGGTGCCAATGGTAGTTCCTGATCTTAAATTTTCCAGGTCAGCTGTAGATTTTGGAAAAATTAAGACTTAAAGTTAGATCACTATTATGCATTATAAAATTTTATCGTTGCAAACAAATTTGTGACACGATATACTAATTGTTTTTTCATATCGTTCAGTTTACAGGACACGACACAATAATTGCGGAATGAAAGGTATACTTTTCATTCATTTTTTAGAGCAGCTCTTAAAATTACTACAACATTATGGATAAAAGTGAGAGCAGACATAACAAGAATAATAAAACCACTGGCATGGGCACCATGTTCTAGATGTGCTTCAATCGGAAGTAGAACCAAAAACCTTTTTCAAATTTCGGAACCCCATATCTCAAAAACTGAAGCTCATTCATAGAAACTTATAACTAACGAAATACATACAAACCGTTTGCTTTTAAGAGGTACCAAAAATGCTATTTACAGAACGTGTTTTTTTTTCCCAATGTTAAGGTCAACACATAACACACTTAACAAATGTTTCAATTTTGAACGGCTTTATAACTAAGTTTTTAATATACTGAACTAATCGTCCTTACAGTCTTCCGTTTCAAAACTTTCAGTCGACCGAAGTTATAAGCACTGTTGACATATAACAAAATTCCCCATAAACTGAGTTATATAATGTGTGCGTTGTTCCCGATTGTGAAATGCATGGCTACTGTAATTTATCAGATTAACTTCATTCCCAAAACAATTTCACTTTTTCTTACCATAGATTGGAACATACAACATTTATCTTTCACACATGTGCATCATAGTCCAACACAATTACCTAGGTGCCACGTCCAAATGTGAGTGAGCTCCAAAACACGTAAACAAGCTGGTAGTTAAACAACATGAATTGATTTATTTCCGAGAAAGAAAGGAACTACATATCTGAAGACGTTCCTATTTCCGCAGAAAGCAGCGAATGCCAAACCAATCACTTAGTGTTGTCATATACAATCATTGGATGCAAAAACTCTTTACTCATTTACCGAGCAGCTTGCGAGAATGTTAAACACCGGCGATTAGCAGACAAATTGGTGATGCTGCAGTTACCACAGCCAATACATAATTGGGCGAGTGCTTAAGTTTCCACTTATTAAGAGTAACAACAAACTGCAGGAGAATAGCAATGACCCTAATAATAATATATATTATTAGTTATGCAAATTGTTCAACTTTGACTCATTAAGGTCACGGATTCCCTTATAACGTGGAGGTCAATGCGTGCATTTTGCGAAGCGCCGTAGAAGGTAGGTTGTGAAAATTTAGTTAATTTATTAATTTTCTATTACGTGGAATGCGGCCAAGATTCCCATGAATGAAGAAAAAAAAAACAAAAACAAAAATAGTACAGTCCAACATATTATGTTTCCAAAGATCTGCGATAACTTGCTTATCTAAGTGGCTTTTGATTTGATTTGTTGCAATGCAAAGTTGAATAGCTAGTATTGAAAAGTCAGTAATTTGTTTAAAAGAAAACAAACGCGATTACAAGGGGTCGCAAAATTTGAATTTTTGTTTAAGCCTGACCTCAAAATAGCCACAGTGCGTCAGATATTCTAAAAATTCAAAGAACATATTTTTGCTACATCATGTCATGAGGTCTTCCCTAGTCTCCGCATTTGAAGTCCCACCTAAAACTTAAAACAATCTCCATTCCATGTGCAATATTACAGAAGACCCTCACCGAAACGAAATCGTAGAGGAAAATTATTTAGATTTGTCAGATATACTTGATCTGAGCCACACATTCTCGGCTGCAGAAGACCAACCTTGCCAAAACGAACGATGGCAGGAACTGTTCGCATTATCCACTATAAAGACATGTTCATGTACTTTTTGCAAAAATTTGCATACAGCACGTGCAAAGAGCCCTTTATTTTGATCAATACTTCTCATTAAATGCACGGTCTACACACCGCACCGCACATTTTGGAAGTACTATCTATATTAAGTGACTGTCGAGATTTTGAGCAGAAAAGAGAAAAAAAAAGAAATAATAATATGATTGGATATTGGACAATATTTTTCTTCTGAATATGAAACACTTCGGGAATTTCCGGAAACTTTCTCCGGAAATCACTTTCTGACTGAATAGATTCACGAAAATTGGGATGGAGCATTCATTTACTGAGGTGGCTGCAATTATAATGGATTTTTCGAAATTCATACTTTTTGAGGATAAAATAGGAAGAAAAGGCACAAAAACAGTTCCATAGTTTGGTATCGTGGAGCGTATTTCCACATCAACGTCAACTTTATTAATTCCCCAAAAACGTACAAAGTTGCTCTATTTATACTAAAATTACTTATTCTAGAAAATACTACAATATTTCAGAGAACACATATTTACATAATGGGTGCAACAAAGACAAACATATTTACAGAATAGTGTTGTATATCATAGACTTAATTCTAGAATGTTCTTATTTACATAACAAGTAAAAATGAGATAACAATAAACTATATAATAGGAGTGAGAGGAACAAACATAACTTGTTGTCGTAAACGTAATTCTAGGAAAGTCCCACCCACAGATAAAGGGGGAAAGAGATTACATATATCATACTTGAATGTTCTAGGCGCAGTTTTGATGATCTTTCTAGAGTATATACTTAGACAAACTTCACTCATATACTACAATAGCTAACAAATCCAACATTTTTTCAACAGAGTGCTATAGTAATTTGTATATTGCGTTGTATAAGTGTGATGGGGTTACGTGATATGGCATTAGAAAGATAGAATTTCGTACTCAAAAACTATAGTTTTTTGACTTTTTGGCTCAGTATTATTTGTGGGACGCTAGCAAAAAAAAAAACAAAAAACATATTTTACAGTTCTTCTTTGATAAAGGTAAAAACGTAAGCCAGAAAGCTGAAAAATGTGAACAGTATTTCAGCCAGTTAATTTTGATCCCAAAGACGCACCAGGCACTGGAAGACCAATTATGCCAAATATGTAAAAAAAAAATACGTCAAATACGTTAAGTCCGACTGTCATGTAGTCACTGTTCCGATTGTCCAAAAGCATGCTATTGCAGAAAAACCATTTGCAATCACTTGAATAAAGTTGAATACAAAACGAATCGCTGATGAATCACAACAAAATGAAAAGCGAATCATTCACAATAACGTTGAGCGAAAACGGTCGTTATCAAATCACGGAATCGTGCCTGTGAATGGAAGTAATCGTAACCAATAGGAGAGGAATCGTGTTCCATCAGAACAATGCCATACCACACATATCCTCAATCACTTTCCAGAAGCTCCAGAACCTTGGTTGGGATGTTCTTATGCATTTTTCTCTATAGTCCGGCCCAGACAACAACCGATTATCACCTATTCCTATCTATAGGAAATGACTTTTTGTTTTGTAAAAATCAACTGTCGCATTTTTTTTTTTGTTTTTTTTGCAAATAGAGACTAGAGTTTCCCAGAAACCGTTGTATATTTGACCTAAATCGGATAATTGTATGTTAACAAAAATTTTCAATGTCGTGCAGAAATAATGGAATCCTTTTTACTTCACCTTATAATTAATTATATTACTTAGGTAGTTAGGATATAAAAGTAAATATTTCGAAATCCGTTCTTATAATTTGTAAAACTGGAAAGAAGGGGACAATAACTATACAATCGTCAAGAATAAACGACTGAAGTTAAAATCATTAAATTGAGGGAAGGTATTCATCTATCATTAGCAATTTGTAGAAAATTGGAAATTTTCATTTCGGCAGATAGGCAAATATTTATACTAAGTAATTTTATTTGAGACGCTATCAAGCATGTCAGTGTTGAACGTTGAACTATTTATGTTTTTTTTTTAATTTCCCGACGTTAAATTTTGGTTTATACATTAAGATTCGTGTTCATAAATATTTATTAAAGGTTCTTCACTCAAAGATTCTTAATCTCTTACATTTCTTGCAGATTCGTTATAGTTTATTGACTCCACACTGTCTGCTTCCATATTTTTTAAGATTGGATCAGCTATTCACGCCAGTCAATGAGTGTAGTAAGTTACTCACTCGCCTGTCTAGTCTGAGCGTAATAAAGTTTACACGTTTTGTTTTTTTTTTTTTGGTTTGGCGATTTTTGTTTTCTGCCAATCTTTTATGTGTGGGCCACAATATTTATTCCTAAACCATTAAATTTTAGCGACATGGAAAAATGATTTAACAAATCGCAACTTCTTATTGCAGTATTACCATTTTACATTCGGTTATTGTGGAAATACTGAAAAGAATTGATATGCTGAGGGAGTCAAGACATTTGAGACTATTGAAAGCGTAATAATGGCAAAATGCTTAAGACTTGTTGTGGACATAATAACTACTTTTATGGATTCAGAAGCTGCCATGGAAGAAATTTTACCTATGTATGGTGATTTTGCAGCACTTTTTAGGCAGCCTGGTAATAGAAACAGCATAGCAATAAATTAAATCCTATTAGTTAAAATTAAATAGCATTTGGAATTTTTAATGTCATTATTATTAGGCAGATGTCTGGTGCCTTTTGTTATGTAGAAGGAAATTCATTTCTGATGATATTAAAATTGATTTTAATCGAAGTTCCTCCAAAATATTTTTTTATTGGCTTCCTTGTGACTATACTGACCATGTGATCGTAGTGTGTGTGATTTTGGTTTTAAATTCCATTTCTTTTCTCAACAAGAGAGTTTTTAACAATACTGTTCAATTTACATAACTAGTAGAAGCTTTGAAATGCAAATATTTGAATTCATTGTTAACCCAGTACAAAAGAGCTTGCAGGGAAGACAAAAATATCCGCTGAATTTAGCATGGGCTGGTCATTGTTTTTGGCACCTTTTCACTGTCTTTTCACCAGATCCTCTATAGCAATAAAACCCCTTTACGTAATTTTTATGACAACTTTGTTCTTTTAATCAGAATTCACGTATCAAAATGAATTGGCTATAAATGAACACAACTTTTAAACACATGTTAAAAAATGTTAAGTTTTTACATGGGAAATAAAAAAAATACTCAAATATTTAATATTCATTCATTGATCTAAATCGGAACACCACAGTTTTGTATAAATATTCATGTGCGCAAAAGATCCAACAGGATTGTAGTTGGATCACTTGCAATGTTGAAATCGAAAAATATCCTAATCGATAACCGCGAACGGTGTCTTAAAGTCAGCTTTAGTCAACTAAACTGGCTCTAAACAGTTACTTGTTAAGATATGACGTATTTCTGAATTCATTTATTTTCATAAAGAAATATATTTTAGTTTTGAGCAATCGCTGTTTATGTTTGAGTGCTCAGCCACATGTTGCATAAATGTATAATACTTTATCCATGTAGGTGATTCCAGAAATTATGGACAGCAGTTAGTCTGAAACCAGAGAGTAGGGTATTTAAGAAAATTCAATTCGAAAATCAAATATATTTGAAAAAGCGGATAATATCATATGCGCTATTTGGCTTACGTTCAAAATCATTCATACTTCCAAGTCGAACCCAGAGTGTAGTTTGCTAGTTTAATTCATTATCTAAAGGCTTCGTTTCGTATGGCTTCTAATGGTTCTAGGCTTTACATTATCATTTAGAGAAAGGTATGGTTTTGAGGTGTTCGCACGATTGTGTGTTCGAACGCTGGTATTTTTTTTGAGTGCCAGCCACGTCCATGTGTACGAGGGCAGTCGCAAAACTAGCCTGGAGAAAAATTCTTTATTTGGCAACAATAACAATAACATAACATAATCTCTTTTTAGCTCGATACACGTTATCCAGCGATATTCAATAACTTCTATACCCAATTCATGGTAAGAACTGTCAAACTCCTTAAAATAGCCATTAACCGCAGATTATACATCTTTATTGTTGGCAAATCATTTACTACCGAGACATTTTTTTAATTTTGGAGCAAAATCTGGCGATCAAGGTACGTGATGAAGCAATTCGAACTTGAATTAACTAATTTTGGCCATCGCAATAGCAGATGTGTAAACTGGAGCATTGTGTTTATGAAACAACACTTTCTTTTTCCGCAAATGCGGTTTTTTTATCATAATTTTATCACCTAAACGCTGCAACAAATTAGTTGAAGGTTTTTCCTATCTGAAGATAATCAATAAAAATAATCCCATGCGCATCCCAAAAAACAGACGCCACGACCTTGTCTGCAGAGGAAACCGTCTTCGCATTCTTTTGACACGATTCTCCCATTCCAGAGGCGGACTCGTGTCTTATTCATGGTTATAAATCGACGCAAAAATTCTGCTTTATTGCGGCGAAACATCGCCAAACACTCTACTGAAACACTTTAAATTTTTGGTTAATATACGATGTAAATCAGTTTTGAAATCCTATCATTTCAGAGAGCTCACGCACTTTCAGCCGACAGTCAACCAATACTATTTTGCGGATTTTTTAATCAGGTCTGGTTGGTGATCGACCAGCAAGACGTTGTTCGTCTTGGAAGCTCGTACAGTCTCGTTTCAACTCTGCTACTCAATATTTTGCAGTCATAAACGCCGTAGAGAAAAATCTAGCTCGACTTTAATTTTCTTTGGATTGAGACCTTTCAAATGGAAATATTGAATTACATAACTGTGAGCATTTTTTCCGTGTTTACAAATTCACTGAGATCGTTTACTTCTGATGATTCAAATAAAAATGCTAAACAACGTGTCGCCTTGACATTTTATACATCGAGGCGATCGCCACTGAAATAATGATAGGTGGCTTAATGCAGGGTTGAACCCATTGCGCCACGGTCGGTCACTTATTTCAATTATTTTGACTAAACCGTTTGCAATGATAAACTGTTTTGGAATGACTCATACAACGCACACAAATAACATTTTAACTACGACTGGCAACACAAAAGCCCAAACTCTATTAGCCATTAGAAGTTATGCGTGTGCCTTTTTGGCCACCTTAGATTTGTTGCAACATTAAAGTATAAATAACGTTGCAGTTGTCAGAAAACTCACTAGTTTTCAATACGACTCAAGTCATAGCGAGTAAATCGGTTGCGAAGGCAAAGGCGTTTTCTAATATTCCATCTCCATTCGGATATAACCAAAAAGCAAAATGAAATTTGTTGTAAGTTTGATAATTGTGAAAGTGGACTATTGCGAAAGTCGAGTAATATTTAATTTGCCTTATATTTATTGTTCCACGAAATTTGAATGAATGTCTAGAAGGATTACTGATCAGTAACTTGTCACTAGTTTATAGCTAAAAAGAAATCCTTTGTTAAATAATGAGCAAAATGTCCATTTATAATGGCCAAAAGTTTCCTAATTACAAGCGTGGCTAGGTTATGTACACATGCTTATGTTCCGAAATTATTTTGGGGTGTGTCCACTAATGTCAAATCCGGCTTTATAAATTTGTAAAAGATTTCATAAGCTTTCGTCATTACTTTGATGTTGCAATATTCCTGACTACGTACAGTAGGCAATACAGAGGAAAAATGTGGACAAAATGTGTCATTTCTTACGGATTTGAATGGATTGAATGAAATTTAATAGAACCACAATTGAAATATAATTAGATTTGATTTGGCACACAAGTTGTTTAACCTTCATCAGAAATATATTTCTTTGTCCGTTTAGAGTAATAATTATGTGCCGCCAAAAATAAAAATTAAGACATGTTCTGAACATTCATATGTGTTTTACGAATATTACAAAATTTTAAGAAATTTGAAAGTATGTGGTGTTTACATATAAGATATAGCAAAAAGTAATCTATTATTTTTACAAAAGGTTGTTATCCATTTGTCAGGTTTCAAAAGTAAAGTTAAATATAGAAAAGACACATAAAGCAATAATTTCTATGAAACTTTTATTTAATCTTTACGCTTGGACCTTGCCATTATGTACGAAATACAATGTCATTTAAATGGCCACCTCTGCATTGGTTGAAGCAGTGGATCCTTTTGAGGTAGTGTTCAACCACTTTTTCGCATATTTCGAACGGTTTCTCGGCGCTTTGGGATTATCCGTGTATCATAGCGCTCTGCATTAAAATTCGGATTATCCAACACATTTTAACTAATATAACCGATATTCCACATCCATAACGCTTCCAATTTCTTCAAATCCCCTTATAATTTTGCCAATTGCTTGCATAGTAGTTATGTTATGACCACCATAATCACCCAGTAATGTACGAAAAGTGCCCAATTTTGAATCACCACTTGTGTAGTAAGTTCTAATAATTTTTACGTGTTCTTTGGTTGTTAAGCGATCCATATTCATAAATGGAAAATCTTTCACTTAATACATAACACTTGAGGTGACAAATATTTAACAGGTGACAGCATTGCCAAACCGGCGGTTTCGAAACCACTACATTGATAACCCTGTATAAGTGCGATCGTGTTACGCTAGATGCCGTTAAAAACAAGTTCGAACTTAAAAAACTACTCATAAGGTTTTGTAATTGCATAATTCAGTATTTTGTGATCTCGTACGCCACATTTTACAGTTTCTCTTCGATAAAGCGTGCTCTTAATCGCAACAACTTCTGCACAACAACTTCGCAACAGTGATCATGTTCGAATCGCGGTGAACCGCTGCAAATAGTGACTAAGTTAGGATTGACGGCCCTGAAGGTTTTTACTGTATGTTTAGCGAGATTAGCACGGAATCATTTCTACGATCTGTCCTCCTAGAGCCAAGTTCTTAATTTGAATCTGTGCTGTCAACGATTGGAACGTCTAAAGGAACCAAACGCCAAAAGCGGTCAACTTTGACCAATAGGATAGTGACTCGCCAGAAGCTCCGGTTACTTGGTTAGGAGATTCTGATGTATTCATTATAGTCCAGACGTGGTTCCAAGTGATAACGAATGAGTTTGCTTGTGAAAAATTCTGACTGTTTCAGTCACGAAGGAGGTTCCTAAGGTAGAGTCGTTATGGAATTACCATCAAACCGGCAACAAATTATTGAATTGAAGTTGAAGCGTTCAACGTTACGCAAAAATAACATACTTTTTTACTACATCTTATTCTAAAGGTAGATCATAGCATAATTGAAAAATTCTTGAAAAATTCTTCTGGGTAATAACTTAAAAATGCTCTACGAATGATTGGCGAAGATGAGTGGCAAGAAAATGCGCCACCATTCTGTTATTTAGAGGCGGGCCACAGACGCACAACGATTCGCTCCATGGACAAAATTCGAATTCTAAATAATGGGTTTAATTCGGCTTATAATTCATTTTGCGTTATATTCATAAAACAAATACGATACAAGAAAGTAGATTTCTCATGTAAATTGTTTTAGCATCGCCAGATGATACGATTTTCAGACATTTTAAGAAGCAATGGTGAATAAATTGCTTTTGACAATTATACGCAAACAATTTCGAAATACTCATTTTACAGCCAAATGGTTAGAGTCTTATTTTCGTTATTTGGGAGAGAGAGATGGCATGATTATAAATACGGCTTCGACAAAAAGGATTCTTTACTGGAGAGCCAAAAATTTGCTAGAGCTCTATCTATCAGCAAAATATGACGAAAATGCCATTTTGCAATTTTATTGATTTTTAGTTCGTACCATTGTTACCCTCTACCAAATTGGTTATGTTAGTATGGAACATAATCCCCATTAGCGGAGGTGGGGCCTATCTTACCACCCCTACTAATCAGTGGGTCTTGCAAGGACACAGTATTCTTACTGGTGGAAGACGGGAAAAACTCTAAACCCCTTCCGTTCGGCGATGGTGAACGGCAACCATGAAATATAGACATAGGAAAACCCATGAATGTCCATACTCCCCGAGAGATCAAACAGACACAGATGACAGGGCATGAACCCGAGATTTGTCCGTGTGAATCTCTATCGCTCTCGATACCACACAAGGCCTCTGGTCAGACCCTGTAACTAACATACTCCCAGTTTCATCTCCTTGTGACCCAGCGACTGGTGCCCTGCACACGAGCAGCAGCTGCCGCCTATCAACCTGAACGATATGGTGGCATCAGTTTGATCAGAACGGTCTCGCAGCCGTTCACTCCTCATGTCAGGCTTCCTTGAAAAGTTCAGCAGACCCACTTCCCACAATTACGTCATAGTAGCCCTACACTGAGCAAACGCTCTGGAAGCAAACACCGTTGCCCTGGTCCATGTCCCGTCAGCAAAAAATCAAGATAGAGGTTAAAACCAAAATCAGGGTTTCTCCCAACGAACGTAACATCTGCTGAAGACCTAAATGTAGCACGACCGTTATTACTCTCTTTCCATCGTGTTTGCCATCTCGACAAGACACATTCGTCCAAAAGTCCCCTAAGCTCAGCCCTACTCAATCCCTCAATGAGCTAGCCCGCTGGCACCTGTGCATACCCTCTTCTGACCTTGAAACGAACTAGTGGTTTGCAAGATAATCTACCCCGTAAGAGCATCATGTTGGTTATATCGACAGCAACATCTACTAACTATAGTCATCATGACCAGGATCCTCTGTTCCAACTGAGCATCAGCATATGGTCACTTAGCTGCCGCAATAGTCGGTCCATCCTGAGCACAAATGGAGCCCTGCGGACATCCACGCACAACGTCAAGGTCCACCGTACTATCTGCCCCTACTACGTTAGTTGTTCTGCCACAGAAGTAACTACACCAAAGGCCCTGGCTGCTTTCCATTGATGCGGAAAGTATCTAGCATGTACAAAATTCCTGTATAAACTTCTAGGTAGTCCGGAAAGCCTTCCAGATGCTTTTACACACCTCTCCGGTTATGCTGCCCATACCAGGTGACTTCCGCTATCTAACAAACGATATGCTTTTCACGATCTCAGCACTTTCCAATTCTGGTGCACCGGGTATCAGCTCTGACGGAGGTGGGGCCAGAGTCTCAGACCTCGGAAACAACTCCCTCAACAAAGCATGAACGCAATCAGGATGGTATCACAATCCTTTATTCCTGAGACTTCCAGTCTCAGCAATCGTTGACACCTGTTCATCCATCGTCAAGCGATTGAAGGCCTCTACGGGCACATCGGCAGCCGCATCTGCGATGTGAAACACATTTGCATCCCAGTTGACATTACCTTCAATCCTTTCGTAAGTGAGCATAATCTCAATGTAGTTGCGGACACTCAAGAACGGAGTGAGTGAAACCTGGATATGACTGCGCTATTCTCAATCGTCACATCAATGTCGCTAAACCCATGTTCACTACCAAAAGTATACAATTCACTCGGTTTGTTCACAACGTGAAGTCCCCTAGAGAACACTCACTCAACACTTCACCCCACTGATTTTGATAGCCGGCCGTAGCGCCGGTTACTTTACTGAACCACATCGGGGACGATAAATTCAGTCCAAAGCGAAAATTACAGGATTACCACTTGAAAGTGATAACACCGTATCCATATACGTAAGATAAGTCTCAAAAGACTCACTAACCTTACAATACATGCTAGCTGGGAGAAGATGACCGGAATCGCCTTCAACAGAAACACAAATTTCCAATTCCGAGCTAATAACTTCCGTGCAGTCCAAACTAATGTCATAAACAATAACTGCAACCTCGCTCACTAGTATGCTCACCACATTCTTGGCGCTCTGACCTTCCCGGTCCCGAATCGCTAACGACCCGGTCTCGACTTCCTTGGCAGGTGGTGCAGCGACTGACCATAACCGGAGCCTTTGCTGCGGAGGCAGTCGCTACTGGAGCGCGAGGGGCCGGAATAGCCATATGGCCAGTGCCCGCGGCCAGATATTCGGACAACATTCCCGCTTATGCTCGTTGCTGCACTCGTCTGCAGCCACTTGTTCTCCGCAACGGGCTTCATCACCAGATCCTGGTACTCCGCAGAGATATCCAGCATCTCCTTCAGTAGTGCCAAATTCATGTCTTCTCGCCCAGTCAGTGCAGAAGACATTCGTCCGGTGGTCCTAAGGGCCCTTTCAATCGCCGTCAAGGCGCCTACTGAATCAGCCCTCTCTGCCTGCACCTGCCTCCTCGTTTTTACCTTTCTCCTTCTGCCGACGCTTGCTGGGTTTTCCAGAAGCAGAACACAAAAAATATGTGCACTGTACTTACCCGAAATTAGTAAGTAACAGTTGCTTTCTGGCAACAATTCTAAAAGCTCCTTGTTTACAAAATTAAAAATCTTGTAAACAAGCTACCGCAAGTCACTTCACAAACCACGTTGCTTTATAGCAACAACTAGCACTGTAAGACAGCCTCTAACAACTTGTTTACAAATTTAAAAACTTGTAAACAAAGCCGTTGCTTTACAAGATAAATTAAACAGGATATATTTAAATCGCAAACTCTGTCTAGAAAATATATGAAATAAATAAAGTTGATACGCACCAAGGTGCGTTAGTGGAACATATAGAGATTTTTGGCGGATTATTATTATTATCACTATATATTTGCGAGCTGTGTCTTCAAAACAACTATACATGTGCGGACAGATTACAGGGAATGCCCAAAACTGAATTTGCTACAAAGGATCACTAAACTTCCAACCCTACACATTTCTAGGGACTGCTGTTCGACCTAGCAAAGTAGTACACTCTAGTTTTTCAAATCCTCCCACTGTGCGGTTAAAGTACTGTGAAGCTCTTGACATCATCAAAATTAAATGTCTACAACTTGCAATCTCTTAATTATGAAAAAGTGATATATCACATATATTAATCACATATAAGACTTTTAAAAAACATTTGCCAATTTAAATAATGTCGTCATTCGGATGCGCGTGTTTGTGGCAAGAAGCAAACGGCATAATCACTTCCACTCCCACCACAACATTAATCTTTCTACTTGGCAAATATCAATCTGTTTCAGGGAGAAGGATGTAGTCATTAAATGATAGCGCAGTTGCCTGTGTAAGTACCAACCAAAGTTGTAATGAATTCGATTCATTTTTTATCTGAATAAGTTCAGACACGAGACCGATTACATTCCCGTAATGTGATTTTAATTAAATGCAGAAAGGACGCCAGATATTAAGGGCACCAGTACTTAGAATGCCATAGAATTGCAAATATTTCCAATGTGGGGGAACTGTTCATTACAAAGGAGTAATTAATACCGGTCCATTTAACATGCATTTGTAATTACCATAACCTATCTATTGAAGAGTTAAGAAAACCCAGATGTTCTTGCTAACAATGTGTATTGTTTTTTGTTCTGTTCTTTCCAGATTTTTCTACTGCTGGTCATTGCCGTGTGCTATTCCGCCCCCGTCGACGAGGAATCGTCGAAATCCAAACGTGGTCTCCACTTGGGATTGGGCTACCATGCTCCCCTGGTGACTCACTCGTACGTGGCACCCGCTGTGGTCCATCATGCTCCTGTCATTGCACATGCTCCCATCATTTCACATGCCCCTCTAATTGCTCATGCTCCTGTGTACACTTCCCATCACATTCTGCCGTCGTATCACTCATTCCACCATTACAAATAAACAGCGCGCAAGGATAACGTTGTTTAGGGGACGCATATGAAATGCTTAAACTGTAGAAACCAGTGTTAAAGAGAAAAGGAAATCCGGATATAATTAAAAAAATAAGCACTGCATTTACGGCACATCAAAGGCACTCCATCCCCCCATTTATATCGATGATATTAATAAAAAGTCGAAAAAGAAAATATTAAAATTACGAATATTATTAATACATTTGTAATACTACAAATTATTGCACTTGTAAAAATTAAGGAGAAAATAAATGCTACATAAATCATTAAAAAGAAATTAAAATGTAGTTCCCTCTTGGTAGGCTTTTGTATTTATCTAGAGTGGTAGCCGCAAGTATTTCAAGGATAACAAGAGAAAGCGAAGCAGCGCAGACATTTCAACCAGGTGAAATGGTACACGTGTATCCTCACATTCAAAAAAATATCGAACCATTCATAGATATGGCTGGCTTACATACACCTTCACCCAATATCCTTTTTCCATTGGCGCAAATATGAGGTGTACCAGAACGAGATTACAGTAATACAGGTGATACCACCTTCACATTGCTGTAGCAAACAGCTAATGGCAGCCCGCTCTTTTTTTGACAAACGTTAGTCTATGGAAACGAAAACATATCGTTTTTCATCACAGTTGAAAAAAGTTATAAAGTGGAATTCAACCGCAACAGTGGTATTTCTTAGTATTTGGCTGGAAAATCGAAATCAGCCATTGTTAATGAGCTACAACAATTACGGGTGAACAAAATATTTGTGTATCAGGCCACTACGCGTTACATTGACGCTGGTAGCATAAAAGCGCCATAGAGATGAATATCCAAAAAAGATTAGCATTTAAAAGTGAAGGCCAGAATTCGCTACAATCTATGACAAAGTGCAATTCAATTGGCGTAAAAGTTCAATGTGTTTGCTCGTAGCATGGGACGCATATTAAAAAATTAAGTACGATAGAAGCTCTACAAAGTACGAAAAGAGCAAGATTTAACGTTAATAGTTCTCTTAGCAAGAACAAAAGCAAAGATGTCAAAGTACTTGCATATTGGCAGCGAGTTTGAAAACTTGGTCTTTTCTGATGAACAATTTCTTATGTAAACGAACAAAACTTTCTATTTAATTGATGATCAATAAATAGATCAGATTAAATTTCAATAAACAGGTCAGTTTTAACGCATAAATGCAATAAATTCTGTAAGGAAGGTATCAAAAGGTCGTGGTTAGTCGATCGTTTTTTTTCCTCAAAATTTGTCGATTGTTAAAAATAGTTTACCAATCTTCAGCTACGATTATACAAAATATTAGACTATGCCAAGTTTTAAGAAAATTCATAGGGATTTACGACAGTAAATCAACAATATTTTGTGGAACCTCCTTGCATACCAGTCAACAAACCAATGACCTGAAACAGATTTATTAACAGTTATTTACGATGGTCTATACTACATATATATACTCGTATACAAAGAAATGTAAACCACACAACTTAAGGTCACCACAGATCTTCAAACTTATTACGTTGTATTTGAATAATGTCAAAATTTCGCTCACTTCTTTGCATTAACTGCATGAGCAATTGGTATGGATGGGTTTTCAACCCCATTATGCAAAAGAAGAGCCTTTGAACTGTACTTTGAGCCATCAATAAATAATCTCCATTCAGTTTTATCACATGGCCGGTTCATTTTTTGAAATAAACTATCAACATCGGTACATTATAGAATAGAGTGGTTCTTTTTAAAATATGCAGCCAAGCCAATTTCAAACTTTTACCTTTATAGATTGTTATTTTTGTCCCAACTGCAAGATGTTTCCACTGCTGCATGCGTGAAGCTACTAATTCTGCGTCTTGCTTCATTAAATGTAAATCCCGAATTAAATCATTCAGCTCACCTTGAGTTAGTAAATGGCGTTCATCATTAGCCTGATTCAAATTACCACTGCTGGTAAAAGATGTTTCGGACTCACTGCCCAAATTATTAATTCATTGGGTAAATGAACTTTGTATAACTATTGCATTGTCAACATAAATTTAACATAAGCAAAATAATAAAATTCAATAAACTAGACTTTTTCAAAATTATTCAAGAAACTTCATTTTGGCAAATTCTTATTATTTCATGTTACAAATAAATATGTTCGACAAACTGTATTTCTGCAATTTGATGAACTTAATTTAATAAGTGTGTTAAACTTTGTTAACTCTGCAAACAAAACAGAAAAGTAAAACAATAAGTATATAATGAATGTTAAGAAGAAATGAAAGTAGTTTTTAGTTCCACCTGTTTAGAATCGAACGTTTAATTAATTAATAAAAGAAAATAAAAAATATTTTTTTAAAATTATTTACAAACAAATAATTAAATTTGCGCAGTCGGTAGGATTATTCAACAGTGAGAAGGATCCCGTGAAACGAACATAAAAAAAAAACAAAGTGCAGTGAACAATTATTGAACACCACAAAAACAAAGTGCAGTGAACAATTATTGAACACCACAAAAACAAAGTGCAGTGAACAGTTATTGAACATCACAAAAACAAAGTGTAGCTATTCAACATCACTAAAACAAAGTGAAACAAACAATAGAAGTAAGTTGCTACTAACTCAATACAAACTGTACTCCAGACGACAAAAAACATTCGATCAAAGAAGGATGGAAAAAATCAAATACCTCAAGCTGACCTGCTAGAACAATTAGCGAGAAGGAAGCAGCAATTAAAGCAGCTGAGGAATGCTTATCTAGATCTAGAAAGACAAGTGCAACCTAATCAGCTAAATCAGCTCTATAAAAATGTGGCACACTTACCCACATTTACGGGCAATAGTGAAATAGCAATCAACTCATTTCTGAGTAATGTGGAGTAACTCCTGTCCACAATAGATGACGAGGAAGTGAAGAAGGAAGCAATAAAAGCCATATATTACAGAAATATACAAGGAGAAGCTAAAATACTATAATCAACATCCAGGAACCCAACAACTGACAATTAATAAAGAAGATACTTAAATTGAGATATAGACCGGATACAGAACCTCATCAACTTTACCGAAGGATAAATAATATAAATAAAAATACTGTAAGTCAATTAGCTATAGAGATTCAAAACATAAAATTCAAATCTGAAGAACTTATAATACATCACAATGGTGAACACTGTATTGACTTGACCAACATAGATAGCATTTTAGTGAACACAATCAAAGAAATGACTCAGGGAACTTTATTAGACAAAATTTATGACGATCGTGACCTAGGAAACATATTAGAAATTATGACAAAAAGACGATTTGAAGATAGTTGTATAAGATCAGAATTTAGAAAGTACGGCAATGGAACGACGAAATATAATAATACAAATCAACATAGAAATAACCATAATCAACGAATGAATTATAATAACAATTTTAATCAGGGATATAATCAACAAAATAACGTTAGACACAATTTTAGACAGAATTATGGTCCAAACAATAATATTAATACAAATTTTAATAACTCAGGACTATATGTAGGTAGAGTCCAGTATAACAGAAATAATAACACTAATAATACGTCGGGTAATTTCCATGGACTCACTCGAGCAGGAAACCCTAGGCCATGTTCCGGCCAACAACGCTGGAATCAGCCCAGGCAGGACCGAGTCAAACAAATGGAAATAGACAATATAGAGTTTAACCATTACCATAATAAAAATAAACGTGATTTTCAAAATCCCGCCCAGGTATTAAACCCAGGGCCAAATTTCAGCCAATATTGCTTGAATCAACCCTGGCAAGACCAAAACGGATTAAAGGAAATTAATAGCACGGAAATGAGTAATGATCAAGTAGCTGAACATTTAACACTAAACGCAGATCAGGCAGATGTGGGTCAAATCGGACAAAACCAGGATCAGTTTTTTCGGGAACATCATCGGACTGTCTTCCCACCATAGCGATTACAATAAATACAAAAAAATAGCATTAATAGATACAGGAGCCAGAATAAGTTTATGGGACAAGAATATAAACAATTTTAAAAGAATTTTATTAGAAAAACCAATGGGATTTAGTACTATAACAGAGGACGGTATGATTAAGCATGAAGTGATGACACATGCTCCTTATAAGTTTAATCTGCCAATTAATTCAAAGATTAGATGGAAAGTGACTGGACTGAAAGGACGAAAGTACAGTTTTATAATAGGAACCGATTTACTTAACTTTAATATGGTTATAAACCTAATTGACGGATATATAACTTTTAATAATAAAATTAGTAAATTTATAGAAAACCCGTACAGAACAGAGATCAATTAACAAATACGATGAAAACACAACATGAAATAAGGACAATAACAAACGACCAATTAATTCCAAACTATACAGATATCCACCACAACACGAGGAGGAAGTACGAAGTACAAATAAAAGAAATGGAAGAACAGAGTATAATTAGGAAAAGTTGTTCGCGATATTCAAGCCCATTAATAGTGGTACCTAAGAAAATAGACAATTTCAGACAACGGAAATATCGAATAGTGGTAGATTATAGAAAACTCAACAAAGTAACTATTGACGATAAATTTCCATTACCAAACATAGACTCCATTTTAGACAAACTAGGATGTGCTCAATACTTTACGACAATTGACTTAGCCAAAGGTTACCATCAAATACTGATTAGGGAACAAGATAGGGGAAAAACGGCTTTTGTGACACCACACGGACTCTATGAATTCATGCGTATGCCATTTGGTTTAAAAAACGCACCAGCAACAATCAATAAAACTTGCGTTGTTTATCTTGACGAAATTCTTATTTTTATTTATTTTACTTGCCTAAAAGAACATGTAAAAGCTATAACGGACATATTTAACGCACTGGAACGAACGAACTGAAAAATAAAAATTGATAAATGGACACATTTTGACAAGTGAAGGACTTAAACCTAACCCAGATAAAATCAAAGTTATTGGATCGTTGGAAATTCCCAAAAATGAAAAACAGATTAAAAACTTTTTAGGCTTAACGAGATACTATAGAAAATTTGTAAAGGACTATGCTAAGTTAGCCCAACAAACAACGAAATATCTAACAAAGGGTTTAAAAATAAATAATAATGACCCAATGTACATAGAAGCCTTCGAAAAATTAAAAACTCTTATTATTACACATCCAATTCTAAGATACCCAAATTTTGAGAAAACATTTACACTTACTACAGAAGCGTTGAACTACATAATAGGAGCAGTCCTGTCACAGGAAGGGCACCCAGTATGTTTTGCGTCTAGGACATTGAACAATCATGAGCGAAATTATTCCCCGACAGACAAGGAATTCTTAGCTATAATATGGAGCGTAAATTATCTAAGACCATATCTTTATGGCAGAAAATTTAAAATATTGACTGATCACCGACCAATTAAGTTTTTGCATTCAAAATATAAAGGTAAAGATATGTCGCCAAGACATCAAAGATGGCTTTAAAAATTAGGAGAATACGATTTTGAAATTGAATACATAAAGGGAAAGGAAAATAGCGTAGCGAATTTTTTAAGTAGAATAGAAAATACTAAAGAAAGAAATGATGTAAAATTAACAAATAATCAAGAAAACATGGAAAATGAATCAAAGTTTAATACAATAGATAATATGGAAGACGATAACATTAGTTTGGCAACAGTTCATTCAGCGGAAGAAAATTTACACGATCATTCAAATTATACTAACAAATAATAAAATAGAGGAATTGAAAATACTACATGGCAAACAAAAAATTTTTATAGCAGGAAATAATTTTGGAATATTAGATAAAATATTTAAGAAATATATTTCAAAAGGAAAAATAGGAATATTTTCAGAACTTTCAGATCATAACTACAACATAGTTCAAGAAAAATTAATAGAATTATTCTCTAACGACAAACAAATAGAATTTATTAAATGCACTATGAGGGCACAAGATATAGAAACTGAGGTAGAAGCGGTTAAACAAATTCCATTGTATCATGTTAGAGAAAGTGCACATTCAGGAATCATTGAAACTTATACCAAATTAAAAACAAAATTTACTGTCCAGGATTAATGCAATTAATACAATTAGTTATAAACCAATGTGAGACTTGTCAGGAGATAAAATACGATAGAAAACCTATTAAACTAAAATTTTCGCACACGGAAACACCACCGAAAATTAACGAAATAATACATTTAGACACATACATAATTAAAAGATTTCATTTTTTGACAGTAATCGATGAATTCTCGAAATTCGGTGCAGCATATCCATTAAATGATAGAAATCATGTGACAATAATAGAACAATTAGACGATCATTTTACAAAAATAGGCAAACCTAGAAAGATAATAGCCGACAATGAATTTAAGGGAATAAGAATCAAGGAATTTTTAGGTAATGAAAATATAGAACTTCATCTGACAGAAAAATTGCAGAAAAATTTAGGATTATATATAACACAAATAAGGAAATAGGTACTGGTAAAACAATTGATTCAGAAAATAAAATAAAGCAGATTTTAGAAGGCACCAAAAGAAAAATAATTAACATACTAAATAATCATAGAGAGGATTATACAGAAAACAGGACAGAAGGTTTTATACAGAATTATAAAGCGGTTCGACACAGGGAACAACCCAAAAATATAAAAAGGCAAAATTGGAAAAAGTTCACACTAGCAATATTTAAAGAAAATTAAAATTTTCAGATTTGGACAATACTGACGATATTAATATGGATACCACTGGCTAGAGCTGATATTCACATTAAACTTCTGACCGGAACACAAGGACATACGGACATTCTTATAAAAGACCAGAAAATTGTGTATGAAGCGGATATAATTTTACACATAATTAATCTCCAAGAAATGGAAACAATTTTGGACAATATAACCGACAATATTATATTTAAATTGTAATAAATGACTATTTCAATATAACTTCAAGTCACTTGAAAACTGTAGTACTAAATGACAGAAAGAAAATAGAAAAAGAATTAAGTTCTATAAACAAATATTTGGAAGAAAAACATGAAAACAATATATATTTAGAACAATTGACTGATATTAAATTAATTAAAGAAAAAATCGAACATCTCCAGGACAATGCGATGTCTGCTAGGTATGGAATTGTACACCCAAGTATATTGACTAGCAATGAGATAACGAAATATGAAATTGACTATAACAAACTAAAGTATATTCAATTTGGAATAACATTTTTTAATAACTCTTATTTAATTTTTGGAATAAAAATACCTAAAGAATTTGCAACAGTAAATTTGAGATTTATTTTACCCTTACCAAACCATGAAAATAATGAAATAGAATCTAAAATAGAACAAACATTTGAATTGAATTGAATTTGAAAATAAAACCTATGAATTTGAAGAAAACAAACATTTAAAAGATGTAAAACTAAGCAATCATTGTTTAATAAAAAATAATGGTCAACTGGTAAGAAATAAAGATTTTGAAATTATACAATTAGATGTAGACACAATTATAAGCAAAAATTAAAAAAAAATCAATGTTAACCACACTTGTAATGAAACCAAAATTGTTTTAAACGGAAGCTACTTAATAAGTTTTAATAATTGTTCAACACGAATTAAAGACTACTACTTTTTCAATTTTTTTGAAAATTCAAACGAAAAACAAATAATTGAATATGTAAACATAACTCAAAATTATTTGAGTTACCAAATCGAAGAAGAAAATCAAAATAATGTAAAAATATCAAAGAATTAAAATTCCATACAAAAATAACCTACAGTTGTAATATTTTAATTGTAATTGTCATACTTATTTTCATTGCATTTGTATGTACAAAACATAAAAACATAAAAATTAATATAAATAAAAGAATTCAGGAGAATTCTAATTTAAGGGGGGGAGTAGTTATGATAAGTTATGATAAGCCCAGCAAATGAACTTTGTATAACTATTGCATTGTCAACATAAATTTAACATAATTCAATAAACTAGACTTTTTCAAAATAATTCAAGAAACTGCATTTTGGCAAATTCTTATTATTTCATGTTACAAATAAATAAGTTCGACAAACTGCATTTCTGCAATTTGATGAACTTAATTTAATAAGTGTGTTAAACTTTGTTGACTCTGCAAACAAAACAGAAAAGTAAAACAATAAGTATATAATGAATGTTAAGAAGAAATGTAAGTAGTTTTTAGTTCCACCTCTTTAGAATCGAACGTTTAATTAATTAATAAAAGAAAATAAAAATATTTTTTTTTAAATTATTTACAAACAAACAATTAAATTTGCAGTTTAAAAACATGCTTCGTTTCTGCAGTCAATTTTTCCCAAATTTATAGACCAGTGTAATTGACGAATAAAAACAAGTGACATAACTAAAAAGGATGATAAAAGGTTAATTGTGTCACCGTTGACTAAAATGGCATTTCCATCTACGTTTTCTAATAAATGGGCCAATGAGGTCATTTTTCTAAAATCTGCACTGAACTGTCGCTCTTTATGAATACATTTGTTTCTCCACAATTTTCTTTTTACTGTAGCCACCGGGACGAAAGTGTGATCGTCAAGAAAAAATTACTGTTGTTTATTTTTAATTATAAGCGAATAAACCAAAATTATTGTGTCAAATTCTCATCAAGTTTGTGTGATTGTCCAGGATTGAATCGCTTACTCTGATCGACATTCTCGTTGGCAAGATGACTGAGTACGTGAATCCGTGATTGTTGTCAGTTAACAAGTTTATCTCACAAACTTATATGCAACACATGCTGTGATTGCTTCGTTTGGGTCAAAATCTTTAATCAATAAATACGCAGTTTGGACGACACAGCACTCACTCACTTTGAAAATAAGTATTCAATATTTTGTAAGGGTACCGAAAAGTAAAACGATACACTTTTTCTGATGAACAATTCGAATAGTATAATCTACAAGTCCAGTCTCGCTGAATGTGAGAAGCTCATTCAAGAAATTGAAAGGATTTTTTTTATATGAGCAGACTGACACAAAAACCTATCTGTATTCATTATTACATACATTGACTATGGACGTAGTTTAAGGACGATTTTAAATCAGTTACATGATTGATGTTTCAGCACTGCCATTTGTTTTCATACATTTTTACTTGCTGACTGCCAAACTGCCGAAACCTTTTAGACGGAAAAAACGATTTTTATTTTATACCAGTCTTTTGTTCAAGATTGGGGATTTCCAAATGCTTTTGACTGTAATTTGCTTTTGAAATCCAATTCATATATATTGATGGGAAAAAAGAAACATTAAATTTAGGAGGTTTTTTTGTCACTATTTTTTATTTTTCATAGAAGAGCTTTTTTTTATTTTATGGGACCCATGTTAAGTTAGCAAAAGAAATGACCCACAATCAAAATGTTTCCGTCATCCTCCTCCTGTAAAACATCGTTCCTCAGTGAGGGGTTCTTTCTTTCCCCACGGGTCGTTTTGTCTCTTGTCACTGTCACTTTTGGATAATTGAAATTAATACATTCGGTATACTTTCAGGCCGTAAAACAAATATATTTATCATTCATCATTCACATATTAACATTTGCACACAAACGCTCCCATATCCATATCCTACCAGCTTTTTATGTATGAATTCTTACACATGTACGAGTATAAATGGATGTAACTAGAGCGTGTTTGGGCGTTAACTCCAAGTTATTCATCCTTGATTCAACTGTTCACACAATTCAATCCTTTCTTTACTTTGCAAGGTTGTTAATAAACATATGTGTACTCGGATGTCGGATGCGTTAGTCAATATTGACATTTTTAATGGAGTCGTTGTCGTAAGTCAGTCTGCTTGTTGACATCATCACGAATCAAATTTTCAGGGAGCGGTAAGAGGAAATCAGTTTCATTGATTTAAATAGTAATTTTTACCATGGACATCAAATTTAAATAGGGTGAATATTGTTATTTCATCCAGAACGAATGTGGATCTGTCAGAAGCAGGTTAGTGAAAACAAGAGTTTTTTTATGTAAAGGATCATTTTAGGGCATTAGGTCGGCATATTTCCAGTCTGAATGGAGATGTTCTAACTTGGAGTCTCTTGACTTTTATTCACTTGGGAACAATCAGAATAGTGTAATAATATAATAGGAATAACATGTTAACAGGCGCATCGGTACCTTAGGTAAGCTGTAACATCATACGTCATTTGTGACCTCAACAAAAGAATAAGATAAGGCAGGAGGAAATAAAATAAAATACATTGTTCCCAATTATTAACAACCTAGCAAACGCTATAACGATCTTGATTTAAGGACCTGCAACTAAAGCGCCTGGGCTCTTCACAGAGAGAGTGCTTCTGTACTAAAGGAAAATGTCCGAATGGATCAAAACGCTCCAGTAAATAATTCTTTGCAATGCGACTCTATGAGTGACAAAGTAAAAGGCGACCAAAGCTACTTTGGTAGAACCAGGCTTTTAAAACGGTCTCAAAACATATTGTGACAAATTGTAGAAGCACTGAAAACCGAAGGTAGAATAGATAAAGATGTCTATTTTAGTCGCCATCGAAGTAAGTAGTTAATCAAATAAGTGTTGCTGATGTAACATATTGTGAGATGTAACTGGAAACATTATAATGCAAGAACACATTTTACAGACTGCGGTAAATGGGAGCGACGAACCGTCTAACAATTACAAAATTGGGACTTCGGCTATATGGCGATCCTATCAAAATCATTTTTTCATAAATCAAAAATTGCATATTATTTGTTATAGTTTTGAGATATATCACTTTAGATTCGGACAGAATAATAAAAATGGAGGCAAGATACTGTAAAATAAATGAAACAGTATCAATAGAGATTTCTGCGACCACAATTTTTATGAATTTTTGTGTTTCTTAAAGCCTGTGAAGAAATTCAGCACATTAACTTGTGGCTACATCCTAGTGCAATGGGAGACTCCAGAATGATAATTTACCACATTTACTAAATTCTTCGACTTAGGGATGGATGCAAGCCGAGCCATTAACGCTAAAATTAAAAAACTGGGCTAGACGTACAAGGAAATCGTTAAGATGCATGCTGGAGTTTTAAATGAAGTTTAAGAGGAAAGAAGCAAGGTTTAAAAAGTACAATCATGACACCAAATAACAATTCATGGTCTTTAGGCGAGGCGAAACTCACTCACCAAAAAATAGGAACAGCACTGATAATTTTTAAGTCCCGGTAACGCGTCAACGTTATGAGACTCAATCATTGAAGAAATATATAAGTCCATCATTTTATTCCACAGATTTAATTTTCTAGTCAACTAATCGACTTTTTTTATTCATATATCCGAATTATTACCTCTACTACATTACCGTTGCCTATATATTTTGCATAATAAAAAAATATTTATGTATTAAATAAACCTTAGTTAACTATCTTTGATTAGTATAGGATTTTACTTAATTTTTGTCTAAAAAAAACTATTTCACTTAATTTAAAAATAAAAATAAAACGCTTGTGACATTCTAAAAATGGCGCAAACTTACCTTCAGCATAGATGATGACTTGCTTGCTTTAAAACCATTTAGTTTTCGAGAAGGATATTTAATGAATTGGTGCAATATCAAGTACCCGCGCAAATCTGAAATGAAATGCCAACAGGTTTAGTTTTAAACAGTTTACTGTAATGTACGAACGAGATTAACATATGTTCTAATAACACTCTACTTCTTATGAACCAAGTGAACTTCTTTCTCGCTGATCACAAACTAATTAAAGCATTGAAATTATACTAAAATTAGGAATTTTCAAAATGTTAAAAATATGATTTTAGTTCTTTGTTCGGTTTCAAAATCATGTGTTCTTTATCAATTATTATCTCTCCATCTCGAGTAATGAAGCATCTAAAGTATTAAATATCTTTGGCAAAATGTGTTTCATGACTTTTTAAGTCGGTTGTGTTTGCCTAGCTGGGCTATGTCGGCCTACCACTTCTTATACCTCTCATGCAAATTGAAATTCAATTTTCCCCTATAACTCTATTGGCTGCAATAACTCAATTTTTTGTTTGTTGTATTGATTTATAGTAAGTGGCTTAATTTGAAGATCGACCGACTAACCACACCCCTTCTGGTACTTTCCATCCATATGACCGATTTGGCACATATATTCTTAGGTTTCTAATTTTTATTTAGTTGCACTAACTTTACCCAAGTTGGAGTTTCAAAATGGGAATGGCCGGCATTGCTAAGCTGCAGCAATTTAGAGTTTTGTCCAATGTGTTGGTATGCAATTCACTATATACCTTAAGAGAAATCAACCAAGTAACCACGGTCCTTCTGATGTTCATATCTTTCAAGTAGTTTTTCTGAATTCAATCAAATTTGGCACACATCATGTGTTTGATGAAATAAGTTCTGAGAATGAGGATTAAGGGCATCACCACACCACTTCTATTCCCCCCTAGAAATTGACCAAAATGGTAGATTGCTGTTAATTATATTTTTGTCAAGCGTATCGCATTACAATGTTTGGTGTAATTTGAAGAACATGACCGGATGATCACCTCTGACGTAACCCTATTTTGTAACTCCTCTAAATATTACCAAATTTATTGCTAAATTCATATCTTTCTTTGATAATACTAAATTCAGAATAACTTAGTTAGCTTCAAGCTTTTAGTAAACTTAGTTTTGAAATGGGAATGAACTGCAGAGTCATGCCTCTTAAAGTACCACACATGAAAATTTACCGAGTTAACAAAAAAACAGTGGTTGTTGTAGAATTTCTAAGCGGACTTCGGAGAGATATAATGTAAAGGATGTTGGACGAAGGCATATGTACTCGTAAGTCAGGCTGAGATTCAAAAACCTGCAAAATGGAATACATTGGCAGATAACTATTTCCACGTTCAAAATACCAACTTCAGCTACCTTAGCTGATCGAATCTTATGATCCGTGGAGCAAACATAGGCTCGGATCTCCAAACAGTTGCAGCCAAGATATGCACGAATTTGAACGGAGCGACCAAGTACAAAGAAACGTAGACGTGGCAGAGCTGCACAATCTCGTGATAGTCACTGACTACTCTAACAAACTCGGAAATACCATGACAAAACGCCCCTATTCTGAAGTTCCTAACATGTAGTTTTATAGCAGCTTCCTTAAAAGACGTACGATATTCTGGTACGGTGAGGAATCACTTTGCGTCTAAAAAAAAGGATTCTGCAAATATGAAAATGTTTCAGATACATCAAGCTTCAGTTATAAAGAGAACAGCTCCATAAATTGCTAATTCCGAATGACAGCACAAGTGATTATACATATGTCGCCAATTACACAGTACAACAGCCAATCTGGGGGG
>JAHXMU010000450.1:1854013-1903971 GCA_019455685.1 Philornis downsi | reverse complement strand
GCATATTAAAAAATTCACTATGATTGAAATCCTACAAAATATAAAGAGTGCTAGATTTAATACCAGCACAAAAACCAGGTCGCCTAGCAAGAGCAAAAACGTCAAAAATAGGATTTTGGGGGCGTGGTTGAGAATTTGGTAGCCACGCCCATCTTGTTGTGGATGCCTCAACAAGACTTTGCACCATCCCGTAAAGATACCAAAACCCAACGAGTTTTACCAGAAAAAGGTTTCAGCTTCATTTCTTTGCAACAATAACTATCATATTTCCTGGATTGTCGGATTGAAACCCAATGGCATTTTCACAGACGCCTAATTCAGATTAAAGAAAAGCGGTTTGTGCATCTAAACCAAGTTTTTATATAATCTGCAGCAATACTTACAATTCAATTCTGCGAAAAAAAACCAAAATGGTCATTAATTAGCGAAATGATTGAATTTCGCTCATCATAGTATACTGTGATATAACTTATTGGAAGCATAGATATCCATTTCTAGGTACTTAGCGCCGATTCAACCACTTCTTCTTTATCGTCGAATATATTTTACAAAAAAAAAAAAAATAAATAAATAAATAAAAATATAAATATACATATATATTTTTTTCGAAATTTTTGCGTTTTTGTTTGCTCGTAATCTGGCGCCCTATATTCGATGAATTTTGGTCAATATTTTATCATTTTATAAGAATATTGACCAAGACCTATTCCCCAATTTTAACAAAATTCTACACAAACTACGTATTTTGTAGATATTTACTTATAAATGTCAAAGAAGCCACAAAACGGTTGCTTGGGCTTAGATTCGTTTTCTATAAGAGTCGTTATATTTGGCTACATTTTTCAGAGATGAATTTTTGCCGCCAGCTAATATCCATAGATATATGCTAATATTTCTGCGAAATTAATTACTCTGTGCCTTCTAATCTTCACATATTACATGTGCAATAAACAATTTTAGTAATAAGTAAAAATTACTAAATAACTAAATCCTGTAGAATGGTGCATAGGTAATAACCTTGAAAATACACTATTAACTTATTTACATTCACAAACAATTAGCTTCGTAATCAAATTAATTGCTGACAGTTCTCTCAAGGAACTTTGTTCTGATGGGACTCGTTCGAAACAGTGTATTTAGAAGCACTGATTTCGTAGAAATTCATACTACAAGTACTAAACTTTGCACATTGCACACAATTTGAACTTTAGAATCCTTGAAGCAACTTTTACATCTTTAAGAGCAAATCCACTCATGATTTTAATTAAAATTTACCCATCCCACTCGTATAACTGAACCTTCTCTGCCTGCCATAGAATAGCACAAGTGTGTTAATGCGGCTTCAAGATTTATAGCGCCATTAGAATACATCACCGGGCGACAATTCGAGCAAACTGAACAACGTGGCAACAAATAAAGCCTATTCCACTGGCATAAGATGGCATTAAACGGCTTTAAATCACTACTGCCAAGACGTAAGATGTTGCACAAAGTTTGTAATAAATTAGAACTTCGACTGATTGCACATCAAGACTCCATTGCCAGCCAGAAGTCACCCACCAATCGTCAACGTAGACTGCTACAGTTGCCGTTGCCATTCTCTTTATGCCTTCCTGTTAAACTCTGCAAATTCGCTGACTTATGAATGCAAATTAGACACTACATAGAAAATCGATAACGTTTGTGTTTCACGCAGAAGAGAAAAATGGAAGCCTAGGTCGTACGTCAAGTGCATGCCTTTCCTACACTTGCTGGCTTTCGCCACTACTAGTTTTAGTGTTTGCCTTCCCCTCAGCAGCATAAACCGTATAATGAATGAAGAGCCATTTCTGCTTCGCTGCCAAAAGGAGGTCGCTTCAAGATCAATTTGTACACATGTAACGTGCCCCAGAAAAAATAATGCCGCGAACACTTTGTCATCGTTATCCTCTTGAAGTAGGCAACATTTTCGCCGGCTCATCGGCAGGGTTGAAGCATTTCACAAGTTACTGGTTGAATATGCAAATGAGGAAGGCCGGTAATATTTCTCATTAAAATGAGATTTATGCAAAAGTAATAAAGATATAATGCAACAAGCAAATTTAATTTTTCAATAGCTAAACGCCATACTGTTTGTAGTTGCTTAAAATTAATCAGTAATAATGAAGAACAAACTAGGGATGACTGACGTTTATTGAAATCAAATCGTATGAAGTGCATAACGTTTGTGCTTCAGTGTTCAAGTCAAGTTTTCAGACTTTTCCAACACTGCACCTTTTCAGAAAATTTATGTTTAAAAAAGTGCAAAAGCGGTATTTGGAAAATTTTCCCAACATCTGTACAAGCATTTCTGCCGTTAACGATGTAAAATTACTAAATTCTACTCAAATCTTAACATTTTGCAAAAGTTCGTTAATTTAGAAAATATCATGGAAGGAAAATTGGTAAATTCATTCCAGTTAAACGGGCTCACCTTTTAATTTTTTTCCTAAATTAAGCTGACATATTGTAAACAATGCATATAAAAAATATAAGTATTAGAAATTACAATACAGTCCTGAGTTTTTTAAAGCGAGCTATATGTAGATTTTGAGATAAAATAAAGATTTGTTGATATCGACAATTTCTTTTTCTATTTGAAAGGCGTTGCAATGACTTTATGTGCGGAGGTCAAAATCGTTCAATTGCTCACCGCGACTTCATTGGGTGACATTCCTTCGAAAGATCCATTGTTTAACGACTGTGGTACATAGCTTGATTTGTGACGAAAACTTACGGCAGTAGAGTAGTTAACAGGTATGGTAAATGCTTCTCAAATTATGGAGCTCGAAATCGACGTTAAGCTTTAGGCCCCGTAGGGTTAATCTAATAGAATGCATGTAAGCTCATTGAATGTGAGAATTTGTTTATGATGTTTATGGGGAATTTGTTTATTGTGGTAGGGATTATATTGACTTTGAGGGCATCGGTCCTTTATGGTTTATTGGCATAGGCTCACGGATTAAGGCAAGCCCATAAGAAAAAAAATTGTTTGGATCGAGTTTCGCTTTCTGCCGTTCTAAAATCCCATAAGCGATCACAAACGGTGTTGTATGCAACAATTCTCCTTTTGCTACCGACTTGGTTGGATTTTATATAGCAAAGTTCGCCAAGTTAATGTCTGCGAAAGATAGAGTTCTTGTAGAAAGGATTCTCATACACCCTCAATCCTATAGGAAAACTTTTATTTACTTTCATATAAGTCGAAACGGCTCCTTGCGGTGTCTTAAACTCTTAAAATAGCCATCAACCGCAGACTTCACCTCTTCATTGCTGGCAAATCTGTTAACACCGAGCCATTATTTCAAATGTGGAAATAGAAAATAGTCCGAGAAAGAGAAATCTGGCAAATAAGCTGCGTGATAAAACAATTCGAACTTTAACTCATTAATGTGAACTGGAGCATTGTCTTAATGAAACAATGGTTATTCTTTTTTGAAGATTATCAATAAAAATAATCCCGTGCGCATCCCAAAAAGCAGACGCCATGATCTTGCCTGCAGGTGGAACCGTCAACGCTTTCTTTGGGCGCGTTTCTCCCATTCCAGTCCACTGCTTTGACGGTTCCTTCGTCTCATGTGTGAAGTAGTGGACCCATGTCTCACACATGTTTAAATCGACGTAAAAATTCGGGCTTTTCCCGTGAAACATCTTCAAATACTTTACCGAATCATCTTCACGACGCTCTTTTCGATCTATTGAAAGCAAGCTCAGCACCAGCTTGCATACAGCTTTCTCATCTACAAATCTTCGATCAATATACAACGTATAGAACTTTTTGAAACGCCTATTATTTCAGTTAGCTCACGCACCTTCAGTCGACGATCATCCAATATCATTTTGTGGATTTTCTTAACCGTGTCCGGCGTCAACAAGACGTTCTTCGTCTTGAAAGCTCGTACGGTCTCGTTTGAATTCTGCTACCCAATGTTTTAGCTTTCAAATGGAAATATTGAATTACATAACGATGACCAATTTTTTCCGAGTTTACAAATTCACTGAGGTCGTTTTCTTTTGATGGCTAAAATAAAAACATTAAACAAAGTGGCGCCTTGAAATTTAAAACATATGTTTTATAAGGATACCACTTTTCACCGAAATAATTTTTTTTTTAACTACTGGCATCATCTGTGCGTCATGTCGGCTAGTTTTGGGGCTGCCCTCGTATATAGGAATACTATGCACAAATAACTAAATATTTTATTTTCCATTCGTGATGTGTCGAAAGTAAGGTGATCGAAACGGTTGCCGGCGGTTTATTGAAAAATTTTATTTTGGATTAACAGGTCTAATCGGTTATTTTCTTACAACCTTTTGTCGATATTATACCTGGAAGGTCTAAATGTGCAGATTCTCATGATATTAGGAATAGCCTGATATGATGACTGAAGTATGTGCATATTAAAATACGCATAGTAGGACCTTCCCAAAGATTTACTTATCATGTGGTTAGGGCCTCCGAGATATCAAGCAACCAAATTTGGCAGATTAACATATGAAGCTATACTCGTATGCGATACGTACTCGTAAGAGGATTATTCTGCATCGTCATATTTCGGAGCATACATCAATATAAATGTTGAGTTATTTCCATTAATTTGTTTTTTTTTATTTTTCTAAATTCATATTTATATTTTACTAAATTCAAAGGGTAAATTTAGTGATATTTCGGAAAAGTTCTCCTGAGATGTCTCTAGAACTAACCACCCAACACTGGGGAACTTACGACCATCTAGAAAAATCACCGGGTTTGGATGGTATAACTGGAGAAATGTGGAAAAACATCTGGATGGTTACATCGAAATACTTGGAGGCCTTATACAGGCAATGCATACAAGTCGGATATTTCCCATATCAGTGGAAAATAGTCAAGATCATTGTGCTCCCAGATTTTGTAGGGATAACAATCTCGTCCTTGAGCTTGAAAAAATGCAGAGGTTAAATGAAAGAGTGCTTGACGCCATGTATTCTTGGCAATTAGGTTGAATGAAAGAGTGCTTGACGACATGTATTCTTGGCAATTAGGTTGAATGAAAGAGTGCTTGACGGCATGTATTCTTGGAAATTAGTCTTCTAAGGGGGTTTGTAGCATTGAGGACGTCTGGATTCATGATTAGAAATGTCTGACCGATCTACCATGTACTTGGAATTTTGACTGACGTTCATTTAGGGACGCATTACTTGTGAAGGGAGAAGGCATTGGAGAGGTTCCAAGTGGTAGGGTGCAGTGTGTTGTGCATTTGGTGTATTTACTTCATTTGGATAGGCTACGAATTAAACTAGTCTGCGTTATCGGCTAGCTTAAACAGGTGATTAAGAGTGACTGGGGACTTAACAAACGAGCAACTCGTATCATTTGTCATTGCAAACCTGTACGTCTCCATTGTGATATGAATAAAATCTGCATTCGGTTATCGTAAGAACCGCTCGTGTCAGATAGTAGCGTTAATGGCTTCTATGGAAATATGGCGCACGTGCGAAATTTAGTTTTTCATCAGATGCTAGACTTGTTATAGGAAACCTTGATTTTGTTCTCAACTTCTGTCCGGGTTGCTTGCCGGCGGACATTGTTCACTCAACGGCAATGTCCCTTACATGCAGACATAAGGAACCTTCCGGGATTAGCGATTCTTAGATCAGATGCTGAATAGATGCTCTTCACCCCGGATGTGTTGGCTACCTGACCTGACCTGAAAGGTGTAGCTCGACAACTTCGGCCGGCAATAGCATTGTAAAATAGCTAGCGTAGTTAGTACACCGTGAACAATATCTTCATGGTGAACCTTCACGGTGAATTTATTTGTTACGACGAATAAAGACTCCACTCTGCCGTTAATGAGTAAACGATTAAACAATATTATATCATATCAAGGCAATATGCAAACAAAAAGGCAATTGTTCCAGGTACAAGTCCTACTTGAACTGCCGTACCCATTCGAATCGTGAGAATCGAGCATCGAAAAGATCAAGTACACTAAAATATAGCGATTGCATATGCCGGATTGGGGTGACTGAAAACTTTTCAGCAAAAGATGAGTACTAAAACTCCATTGGAAGGACCAGATTGTTAATATCAATAACTGGTGTGAATAACTGTAGGAGTGCCAAAGATCAAAGCGATTTGAATGTTTTCTTAGGTGTAGCTCATAATGGATAACATTGCAGATTCTGATTAAACCGTAACTACTTGTCATGATGGATAGTCTCTTGATATATTTTTTGCGTTATAAGGCGGCATGAATTGAATATGATTGATTTGCCTATGCCATTTAATGTGTTTGCATGGTGCATAAGAAGCTGGCCAGGACGCTCGTTAAAGCCATCACTTCAGTCAGTTTTCTTAATTCAATGTAATTCAGCACCGCACTTCATTGTTCAACAATTTTATCTACAAGTCTTACCAGTCTCTACCACTTTCACTAACAATCATTGTCGTATTGTACATGACACTCAAAGCGTCATTACTGCCATTAGCAGTGGAACAATCCTGGTAGGTGTTGCAGCCGCTTGTCATTGCAAATATCTAAATACGTCACATCCAGCCTTGTAAGGATGTTCGTTCAGGTGCAAACTTACTACTGCAAGGAAGTTGCATAAAAAATTAATATCACGTTCTGGCAGACGGAACACTACCTATTGCCATTATAAGCCAAAAACGAAAACAAATGATGTTTTATTGCTCTGCGTCTGGCAAGCAATGGTGCCTCATTTTGTGAGGTACATGTTTTGCAAATGCCTCAACGCAGTCAGCAGCATTTAGAATACTGTTGGAGTATGATTGAACGATGGCAAATGCTCATCTCGGGCCTACACACGTCCCCGGTGAATAATAGATTAATTTCAGCTTAATACCCTTCTTTAGTGTGCACATAGCCCAACGTTGCCTTAGTAATTGAGAAGGATACAGTCACCTAAATACACAGGAGCACGAAAATGTGGGCGAGCATGTGCCTGCGACAGAATCGTGGTCTTTCGAGGGAATGAACGACTTTATCAATTTTATTACATTGTCAGATACATACGAGTATGTGCAGATTCCTTTCTGATGGGTGGGAACAAATGTTTTCCCCATTTTGGAAATAGAAAATTGAGAACTTAGCCGCAGGAGAATCGCACACAAATTCAACTGTTCATTCTTCAATACCTTATTTAATTTAACATTTATCAATGTCGTGATATTTGTTATCCTGTCACTGCAAATCACTTGCGACATATTAACAACAGTTAGCTCCTTAAACATATTTTCAATAAAAACGTTCTTGCATGAAAAGCGCTGTAGCTACAATTTCTTGTGCGAAATTACATAAAACATGAGAATAACACAGCTTGGGAGTTGTGCCTTCCGCCCTGTTTTTCTTATATTGGGTTGTCCCAGCTGTCATATGTTTTGCGTAATCCAGTTATATGGAAAGTAATATATTTTTTAGAAATTTCACAACGAGTTTAACTCGCAGTTACATCACAAATGAATAATTTTATAGTAAAAAAATATGTCACCGATATCAAACTGCTATGATGTCCTCTTTTTGAGTTTCGATCTTTATTATTAGTATCCACGAGTATAACGGAGCTATTCCTTCCCCAAATTGTATATGTAAGTATTTTCAACAGCCAAAAGTGCAACATTACATTTCTAATGTCTTATGATCGTGACAAAACATTAGAAATGTTCTACGGAAAATTGTGCAGGTAAGAAGTGTTCGACGAAAAATTTTACCGGTAAAAAATATTCAACTCAGAGCCGATGAGATATGTTGTATAAAACATTGTGACGGTGATTACTGTTCTACATACCAGCACAGAAATTTCAGATATGGAAGTCGGCTTACATTTACCTTCGCCCAACGCCATGTTTGATGCTGCAACAAATATTATGAATCAAAAAACAATAAAAGAAGACAAATTTTAATTTTCTGGAGGTCTTCCCTTCGAGAAATGTAGAAGAACCATCCATTTTCGTTCGCAATACTAAAAGCCTAATGCAAGCTCAATTATAATGAATATATAGGTAGTGTCGTTGAATGAAAGCCTATATATAAGCTAAAAAAGATAATATGTATGGGAGATACAAGATAGGTGGTGGCCATTATGTAATAATTGACGGGAATCGAAATAATTTCGGGCTACGAATTGGGGATCACGATGGAAAATCAAATTTCAATGATTTGATCAATTTGTATGGCAGTTAGCAGAATCGGCATAGCAATGTCGCCCATTTTCGCTATTACAATTTAGATTACTAAACCCATGATATTTGGCAAATTTTGTCGATTTTGGTATATCCGGCTTTAAGATACACCGGTAAATATATATTGGTTAAACTTGGCATTTGTATGGGAGCCAACAGAAGGGGCGTGGTTACTTGATTGAGTTTTCTCTGATATTGTAAAGAATTGTTAAACAATGTAATGGATAAAAGTCTATATTACTACAGTCGAATAATTAGAAATTACAGAGGATTGGTTGAATTTAAAAAATTTGGCCAATTTGTATGAGAAGTACCAGAATAGGTGTGGCAATGTGCACCGTTTTCATTCTGCGAAATCTCAAAGTGTGTAAAATTTTACCAAGAATATATGGATTAAATCGGTCATTAATATAGCAGGTACCAAAAGGGATGGGGTTAATGGGTCGATTTTTTCTTAAAAGTTCACCAAGAACTATGAAGCAATGCAACTGACAAAGATTATGGTTGCTGCATAGGTGCAATAGGTGGGACACCAATTGCGCTACAACAAGAAATTCAAATACCTTTTTTTTAATCAATATACTTAATTTACTTATTTATTTATTTTTTATTGTACAGAAAATTCAGCTTTAGTTTATATAACTAATTAGTTTTAAGGATGATAAACCGTTCTGTACACCTCTTGCTTGACATATCCCCATAAAAAAAGGTCTGGTGCAATCAGGTCAGGTGACCTTGGGGGCGGGCAAAAAGTGGAGTTTTTTTAATATTAATTTGTTTGTTTCCGCCACCTGTCTGGGTATATGTGCGGTTGCTCCATCTTGTTGAAACGGATACGTTTTCGGCGCAGTTCTGGGGGAAAAACTCCTTCAACATATTTAAATAACGACCCCATTGACAATGACGTTGTGTTTGTTGCACGATGCTTGCGTCACCCTGCAGATGAAGGGGTGGGCCGATATAGCTCATTTACAATCCCCATACTAATCCCCAACTAGCTAGACAGACGGACATCGCATGGTGCTTAAAACGCTTCCTTCTTAGTGTTACATATTTGGTCGTATCAAATGATATATTGAATGATATACAGGGTGTCCGTCGGGAAGGTATACTACTTTGTTTGTTTATAATTTTTGATTAAATGAAAGAGAATGGATCTTATATTGTATCGAATATAGCCTCACAAATGCGAGCCCTTTTGAGCACATTTTTCAATACATTTACATTACGAATATTTTGTTTGAGTTGCTCAAGCGTTTCTTGTTTTGTTTGCATAAACCTTGCTTTTCAGATATCCCCACAAAAAGAAGTCCGGAGCAGTCAAATCAGGCGACGTGGGGGCCAATCAACATCATCATTTCTTCAAATAATTTGTTGTGGAAAGAGGTTTCACTGTAATTCCACTGTAATCCTGGCTGTATGCGATGTGGCACCGTCTTGTTCATACCACATGTTAATCAAGCCCAAAGAATGCAGTTGTGGCGATAAAAAGTTTTCAATCATATCACGATATCGCTCCCCATTGACAGTTACCGTTACGCCATTGACAGTTACCATTACGCCGTTTTCAGTTGCAAAGAAGTAAGGTCCAATGATTCCTCCTGACCAAATTGTACACCAGACTTTTACTTTTAATGGATCCAAAGGTGACTGATAAATAATTTGAGGGTTTTCCATTGCCCAGAACCGACTATTATGTTTATTCACATATCCATTCAAATGAAAATCTGCCACGTCACTCATTATGATTTTTTTAGTGAAAATCGGGGTTGTCAAGATCATTTAAGGCGGCGTAAATGATCTTGTGGAAGAAGCTCTTGTGTCAACTGAATCTTAATTTGCCACGTCTCTACTTCACGACTACCAAATGTGAACTGTCAACACTAATGTTTATCAAAATGACGGCAAAACAAAGTAGTATACCTTCCCGACGGACACCCTGTACCATAACGGCGATAAATACTCTGTAGAAAATTATGCTTGCGAGAAATGTTTTATGAAAAATCGGGCCGGTGAGAGATGCTCTGTGAAAAAATTGCCGATTGGAAATATTCTACACATTCTATATAAAATTATGCCCGTTAGAAATGCTCTACAGAATACTCTATTCACGATAAATGTTGTATAGAAAATTGTGATGATAAAAAATGTTCTACAGAGAATAGTAGAGGTGGAAAACGTTTTATAGAAAATTGTGATGGTGAGAAATGTTTTACAGAAAGTTGAGAACGCGTATAGATGAGAAATATTCCACAGAAAATTGGGCCGGTATAAAACGTTTTAGAAGAAGTAGTGCTAGTAGGAAATGTTCAACAGAAAAACATGACGGTATAAATGTTTTACAGGAAATTATGACCGTTAGAAATGTTATGTAGAATATTATGTCCTTGAGAAATATTCTATAGAAAATCGTGATTGTGAGAAATTTTCTACAGAAAATTATGACGATGAGAAATTGTTTACCGAAAATTACGGGGATAAAAAATGTTCCAAAGAGTGAAGAGGGTGAAAAATGTTTAACAGAGAATCGTGCGATTGAGAAATGTTCCATGATCGGCAAGCAATACAAACACAATATTATATGAAATAAACAATTCTGAGTATTATGATTATTCAATAATTCCATTAATATATTGCTTATGACTTGAATAATCATAATTATAATGAATTGTAAATATATTTAATCCCAGTGTGTGATCAATTGATTAAAAAACATGTTGGTTAATTGGGCTGCCTGATTAATCACAAATATGGGCCTTTAAATATATATATATATATATATATATATATATATATATATATATATATATCATTTAAGATGGGCCTTTAAATATATATACAAATTGCTGTGGATCTTCGCCATCTAAATGAACTACTGTCCTACAAATCTTATAATTTGGAGCGTAGAGTTCACTGTTTGTATGGAAAACTTTTTCCTGAACCTATTTCGACTCTTGCGTCGTCTGAAGTCCACAGTATAAATGACGATGCAAGGAATACTCTTCGTTTTGTTTCAATTGAAGCTTCGTATTTGTTAATATTCCTCAATGAAAACTGTCTTACATATAATTGTATCACATTTCCATCAATTACCACCGTGTGCTTCCAAATTTTCTAGACGTTCGTGCGAACAATCCTTTTTTGAGCGCCGCTCCATTAATTGTTAAGTCTGGTAAAAAACTTCTGAAATCGGCTTTCGAAATTGTCGCTGAACTTTATATTTCATATCTATCTCAGATAGATATTTCTATGTGTCAAATGGCATAACAACTTATATACCTCACATCCTATATCGGAGTATAAAAGGAATGCAAACAAATATTTTTTTTAATTCTTAACTAAAAATATTAGAACTTGTTTATTTAACTTTGTCAAGAGCAAGCGACGCTATATTTGCAAAGTAGTTATTCAAGAATTGGTCTCAAATATTTGTGTTTTGAATGATAGCTTTGATAAAATTCGTTGCTATAACACTATGTGGATAGTTTTCCGGATCATTATTTCTAATAAAATTTCCATGAGAACGCTTATATAGCTTATATAGTATAATCATTTCTCCTTAGAAACACAATCGGCTATCATCTGTATCGAGCTTACAAATGGTAAGAAAATGCTCCCCTTCCACGGATCCACGCCGTCCACGGCTTAAATTACCGCAATTCTCATAATAAATAAATATCCAAGTTATTATATTAAATTAGGCTTACTTTATTTATCATCTCCTTATATTTATACATTGTTATTAATCCGAAAAACTATCACTCCAGTAGGTCGTAGTTAATGGCGCTACCGATTTGAATAGGTCTTTGCCCACCACAAAAGTTTCAACCTCGGGTTTCCTACTCTTAACTGTCTCAACACCCGGACAGTGACCCTGTTTGTGTTTCTTTAGGCGTGTGGAGGACACAAACTTCCGTTTGCATTTCAGGCACTCGTGTACAGCATCCGACTGCTTGTGTTCCTCAGCAGTGTGTCGCTTCAGTTCACTAGCGTTGGCAAATTTCCGGGAGCACTTTTGGCATTTGTGGGCCGAAGCTTCTTCGCGGTGCTTTTCCATATGGGTGCGGTAGGCACCTTTGACTTTGAATTGTTTGCCGCACACTCTACATGCGATGGGCTCTCTATCGGTATTGTGAACCTTCCTGTGCATTATCAGCGATTGTTTGCGGGTGAAAATCTGCTCGCACTCTTCACAGGCAAATGTTTCGGGAGAGGAATTAGACGAACGCTTACGCTTGTGATTGCCAATAGGATCACCATCGTCTTCGTCTGCGGAGGAACCATTTTCAGATTTGCCACTTTTTGATTTTTGTTTTAAAGTGGGCGTTGTGACGGCAGATTTGCGTCTCTTTCTGCTTCTCGTTTTCTTTTTTTTGCTGTCACTAAATTCGGAAGAATCAGATTCTCCGCTGGGTGTCGCACTGGCAATGTCGGATACTTTGAACTCTTCATCGTTATTGGCTTCGTCGTCGGAAGCCGGATCTGAATCGAGAGGAGCATCTATTACTACATAGCCCGCAGGTCTTCTAACTTTGTTTTTGTGTCGCGACAGTTTTTTCCTCAACTCTTTTTCGGTGTTTTCCACCTGCTGCTTGAGTTTAAGGGCTAACATTATTTTCCCCATGCAAATATGGCACACGAATTGTGGTAGGAAATCTTTCACCGCTATGGACACTGTAGGACAGATGGTCATTAACATTTCGGCGCCGGTTTTGCCTTCAATCTTTTTAAATATACTAACAAGATCATCCTTTGTACAACAAACACGGCACTGATTCTCGTCTACTTCCTCCTCTTTTCGTTGGGATGCCCGTTTAGAGCTCATAGGCTGTTCGGCCTCTAGCGTAGAATCTATAGTTTGTGATGTTTTTTCTGGATCGTGGTTAGATGTTTCTGCTTCAGTTTTTGTATCCTCCAAAGGGGGTGTTTCATGCTTTTGCTCCTCTGTTTGAATGATCGGTTTAGTTTCAGCAGTAGCGTCAACAATGTCGGGTGTAATTTCCTCTGGTGATTGCTTTTTTAAATCCCCTCCAACCTCATTGTCGGGTATAATTTCTTCCTCCTCAATACTTTCGTCTTGATCGACCATCTCCTCTACCTCATCTTCCTCCTCTTCTTCGACCTCATCTGCATCTTCTTCCACATCTTCTTGCTCGTCGTCCAAGGCTTCCTCTCCCTGTTTATCAACAACTGGCTGCAGGCTTCTAAACTCGGAGATGTCTTCCGACTTGTGGGATTCATCTTCCTCATGCCTTGGCGGACATTGTAGAATTTCGGAAGCATTGACTAACTCAGCGTGCAAATTATTCATGTTGTCATTCTGAAATATATCCAAAGAAATAATTATGAGGCAAAGAAATTGGTCACACATTTGGCGGAGTATGAAGAAAGGCTTAAAAGGATAACTATCATTTAAATTAGACAGAGTTAAACGAATTCTTTCAGAGATACCAAAAAAATTACCGTGTATGTGAACCGCTCAATCGATTTTTAAATTGTCTTGAAAAGTCATGACTTAACAGAATTTCTGTCAGTGAATTCAGAGCATTTTGAAGGTGGCCGCGGCTAGAGTGCTACTCCATTTTTAGCCTTCATTACCGCTTCTAAATGCTGTCACCTCTGTAATTTAATGACTTAGGGTCATATTCATAAATATTTATTGAAGGTTCGTTAACCGAATTTTCATAGCAAAATCATCCCTCAAACCTTTCATGAATTATTATGAATATGGTCCTTAATATTCAGATTTTAATGAGATGAAACAGCTCTTGCAGTGCCTCAAATTACTTGCAATATTTTGTATTAAAATCCGATTGAACACACATTGAGGTGATTCTAATTCGGGTGAAGTTTTTTGAAAATCAAAGAAATTCAGCTCCCACCCTCCCGTTTTGTTAAGCATTTTAAAATAAAGTGTGCGCAAAATTCCATAAAGGATCTTGGGAGAATCCTTCACATGCAATTTATGAATACTTCATACTGGTATTCTGCAGAGCTGCCTATAGACCCCAAATCGAGCTCCTTCATTTCAACCAGGTATCAATGGTATCAATGGGTTCATTTACAGTCTTTCGGCTATTCATTCAGTAAATGTCCCTGGACGTATATTAGATGATTGCACTACTTTTTCAGCAGGTTTTCGTGGAAAAGTACATTTTATAATATCTAAATTATCTCTTGCATTGCTTCATTCGTTCTCTCTGTTTCAATTTAGATGGACAAACACATTTCTTAGTTATTTAATATCAATCGAGAAATGCTGAAATTTGAATATCTGAGTTACAGTTAGATTACATCCCGCGGAAGTGTTGGTGTTGGAAAACCCGTCGACTGAGAGTTAGCGACTTTGCTGATGACGTTGGATCAGTCAACTCCATTTTGAAAAATTGTTACAGCCTCAAATCTCGATTGATTCCAAAAACATTCAGGTCTTTTAAAAAGCATCTTCATGTCCTGTGCAGTGATGATTTCTGGTTCGCAGCGCATTTTTGGAAGACTACTACGGAAGACGAGATTCCTCACAACTCCTTACAGAGTATATAATAAACATACTAGAAAAATATTATACACGTATGAACATAAAATGTTGCACTAAAATCATTTAAGAAATGTGATAAGAAATAATTTAAAGCTTTGTTTTGATATGCAAAATTTAATACGTCGATGATATGCGTTGTAGTAATGGGACTGTGTTAAGAGACTTAAAAAAATTAACAAATCTCGAAAGAACAAATATTTTCTACGATACTTCAAAATTTGCAAAACCAGCAATAAACTTTTTGATATGTAAGGTGCAGCATCATCAAGGTTGAACTACCTAAATGATTGATAGTACGAGAATACCAAACTACGGAGGCACATTCCAATTTTGATTTTGCAAAAGCGGTATAAACTAATCTTAAGATCAGAAAGCAGTCGATTAATGAATGCCCTGCAAAGACGAAGCAATGCATTTTTTTAATGTTATGTCTCGCTAGCGTGCAACTGTTTGTAAAAAGAGTTTGGAGATATGGGCAGACTGTTTCTTAAAATTCGATGATGCGACTTTTTACAATGCAAAAAATTTGAAGGGTCTAATATAGGCTGCAACTATACTCGTACATTTGGAGTCTCAATTAAATAATAGTATCCGTTCTGCAAATTTAATAATACAACGTATTTAAGACCACTGTGAGAACTTCTACCATGAGATCCAATGAATTCATTTTTTTACTGCAAAGTATATCGATCGTACACTTGGACTCGGGTAGAAATGCTGTTACAAAGTCTGATATTTTCGAAAAACAATTCTTAATAATAGTCTTGTTAATGAACTCTGTTCAGTTTTATGTGCTACATGTATAACATTAAGCAAATAAAACTTGTACAGATTAATAGTGGATTAAACAAGTATATGAGGTGTGTCCAAAAAATAAGGTGAATTTTCAAATTTCGCGGGCTACGTCCATTGGACTTTCGATTATTATTTTTTTTTTTTTTTAAGTTGGTACAGTCGTCTCGGAGATATGTTGACGGCTTTATCCATATAGCGTGTTTAGTTTGTTTGTGAGTGGCATAAATAAGACAAGTGTTTTGCGTGTTCGGCGATTCGGGTTTTATCTTCTCATCGTCGCAAGATGTCGTTCTTGGGAACAGGAAAAAGTCGCAGGGGGCCAAATCTGGTGAATACGGTGGTTGAGGCATGATAATGGTGTTGTTTTTGTTCTTTGGCTCTCCTGGACTCTTTCATTGAGATGATTGGGCTTTGGTTTCGATGTCAACTACATGCACATGATTCGTCACCAGTTATGACACTTTTAAGCAAATCTGGATCATCGTTGACGTAATTCAGCAATTCCTGGACGATGCTCATGCGACGGTGTCAAAATTCAGCAATTTTAGAACGAACTTCACTGCCACTCGCTTCATGTCCAAAATTTCCGAAAAAATTGCATGGAATGAGCCAACCTATATGCCGACATCCTCAGCAACTTCTCTAATTGTGATTCGACGATTCTCCACATAACAATTTTCTTCACTTTCTCAGCATTTTCATCGGTTGTTGATGTGCTGGGGCGTCCAGAGCGAGCGTCGTCATTCACATTTTCTCGACCTTCTGTGAAAAGCTTGTACCACTTGTGACTCAGAGTACTCTCACCGTTTGCCACTGTCAACATTTCAAGCACTTAATTCCATTTTATACACAAAATTTGATGCAGCTTCTTTGATCCATTTTCTTTCGAAAGCAGAAAATCGCCGACCACACAAAACACTTATATTTATGCCTCTCACAAACAAAATGAACATGCTATATGGATAAAACCGCCAACATATCTTCGGGACGAGTGTACCAACATAAAAAAATAATAATCGAAAGTCGAATGTACGTAGCCCGCGAAATTTTAAAAATCACATTATTTTTTGAAAACACCTAGTATTTTTCAAACTAATATTATTAAACAAATGTTTTTGTTTTTCAAATGTAACTAATATTTCTACGCTACAATTGGTTTAAACAATATAAGTTGAAAAATGTCAATACCATTAGATGGTAATGCATTTCTTTCTCCATTTTTATTATTTGAGACAATTCCATTATAATTTCAATGGTACTGAAATTTACCCATGTACTATGCCTACAGAACAATGTTTATGGAGAAAGTCTATAAAATGTTTGTATAGTCCGCGCGTTTTTTTTTTTTTTTTTTGATAAAGGTTCGAAAAAAACATCTATGTATCGAAAACTTTAGCAATAATTGCTCATTCCATCTCAGCAGTTTCAGATATGCGGAATGGTTGGTCAAATTTTGTGCAACTCAAGTCAGCCATGCGCTTATACACTCAAGCCACAATCTCGAGATAAATGAATTCCAACTAAGGCTAAATAAAGTATTGCCGAATTTCCATGTTTCCAATGACTCTCTCCTTTCTTCTCTTCCACGGTTTGGAAGCCGACATCAATTTTTATGTGTCAGATCAATCATTGACAACGAAATTCTCCCGGGCTCAAAAGACTAAAGATTCTCTTCTCCCACAAAAGAATACATTTGGATGGACAGTAAGTGGATCAGTTGAAGCACAACGCTCCTTTTCGCACTCCCGCCAGGCACAATAAATGTTGTCTCGGCCCTCGAATGCTGATCAACTCAGGCGAATCTTTAAATAGAAGCTGCATCCTCTCTCTAAAGAAAATCCCCACTACAGTCAAAACTGCTCTTAACCCGAAATAACCCACGGTTACCATATGGTAGTGCAGAGTAAGTCGTTAAATTTTCACGTATTAACAAAAAGGAGAATCACAGAACTAAATGAAAAACATTCAAGCTAATGTAAAACATGTGTTGCTTGATAAACAAGTGTAATTTTAGTCATTCTGAGTTGATTATGAAAGTTGTAGCATCTTCAATTGTGGTTGCAAGAAGAAAGTTAAATTTTTTTTTTTGATTTAAGACATGGCACATCGATAAGTTCTCATTTTAACTAATAATTTTTCAACACATTTTAATAAAGCTAATTGTGTTAGTAGCTAACAAAATAAACTGTGAAACGTGATCTCATTTATTAAAAATTTTATTTCCATTATTATTTTTTTAAATTTTTAAGGTAATCGTGGGGCCGCCTAAGGTACAGGTTTAATTTTTCACGTTTCAAATGAATTTTTGAGCTAATTTACAAGTTTCATGTAAAGTTGTTAATATTTTGTTGCAATTATATAAATTTTGGCATCTTTTAGAGGTTTAGCATTACAACAAATACTTGATTATATTCAAGAGCTTGATGAAGCTGAAAATGATGGTGAGGCTACCGATTTACCAACTACAGATGGAAACATATCTGGCGGAGATGATGCTGAAGAAGAATGTGAGGAATTCCAAATAACTTTTGCCCTGCTCAGTTAAAAAGACGGCTATGAGCTTGTAATGGCTAGTAAACGGCATTTGCAAAACTTTGATGAAGAGGCTGAACTTGGAGCCATGTTTAAAAAAGTTTAAGTTTAAAAATTTGTTTAACTTTTTAATCTTCAGTTCGTTAGCTTCAAATGAGGAAGAGTTACCCTTTTTCGCAGTTCAAGACATAAAAGTACAGCATCGCCGGAAAGAAAGCGTTTACGTAAAGTACGCCCAAAACCTTCCAATATTGCATTGCCGCCAGGAAACAAAGAAACGATGTTCCAGTGTATAAGGAATGATTCATCGTCTCTTGTTCCCATTTTTTCAGTAAAAAATTATGAGGATTGCCGGGACTTACAGCCACTTCTACAATTTAAAAAGTTTTTTTGATGATGCAATACTGACACAAATTTGTAAACAAAGTGCAATATATGCAACAGAGCACAGTAGGTCGAACAGCATACTGATAGTACCGGGCATCAACTATCACCCCAATTTTAAGAATTTATGGAGTCAGGATGAAATTATTCGCAACAATCTTGTAAGTAGCACCATGCGTCGGAACCGCTTCCAAGAGATTTTGCCGTGTCTTCTTTTCGAAGATAACTCCAAGGTCCTTCGGAAGAAGGTGCATATAGCAAAAATGATAGAACATTTTCATACTGAACAAAACCTTTCCTTCGATGAAAGTATACTTTGGCAGATACGGCTGTAGGCAGTTTATTAAAGGCAAGTTGTTACGTTTTCGATATAAGGTTTGGTCTCTTTGTACCCCTCGGGCTATCTGGTAAACTTCGAAATTTGCCAAGGTAAGAGTCCTCGCCCCAACGCTGAATATGAAGCCAAGTTTGGTAAATGTGCGGCTCCATTAGTCAACATGATTGATGATTTCTACGACGAAATGAAATCGATACCACTTTCTCTTCGGCAATTTATTTTCCAGCTATCCTTTGTTGGCTTATTTAAAAGCAAGCGAATATAACGCTACGGGAACAATCCGCGAAAATCGAGGAGCTAAAGTAAATGTACCCCGTCCTCTTGCAATCACGGAATACAACAAATATATGTGCGGAGTAGATCGATTCCACCAAAATTTGGCTCAATATCGCATCGCGTATAGAGGAAAAAATTGGTAGTCTAGTATGGCTTGTAGATGCTTGTGTTCAAAATGCTTGGCGGCTTTATCGAAAAGGGCAACCGGCAATTGCGCAGCATGAATTCCGAAAACAACCATCAGTATACTACTGCAAACATTATGGCACAAAAGCCAAAACATCTGCTCCTATGACTTCCCACAAATATGCACAACAGCCAATTCGAGGTGAACACACTCTCCGTTATGGTCACTGTGCTGGTGATCAATGCATAGTGAACGGACGTACATCATGTGTAAAATGCAACGTTGGTCTTTGCGTAGTGTTTTGCAAGTTTCCACACCCAATAATGATTTCTAAATCGTTTTTTTAAAGGCATTTTTGTGCAATTTTTTTTTTTTTTTTTTTTTTTTTTGTAAAACATCCAAAAGAATTAAAAAGTCGACTTCGTTTTCAAACTCAGAACAGAATACATAAGTATGCTTCTTTTGAACAAAATATAAAGCAAAAAAGTTCTGGGCAATACCGGGTTAGTGCCCATCTTTTGCCGTAACAATCTTTAGAACTCCCACAATCAAATTATCTATAAAGCAACATCCTGTCGTGGTAGTTTGAAAAACGAAGAACGTAGTTGTTCAGGACGAACCCTATCATGTATAACCATAGAGTTATATGCACGTGACCAAACTAGAAACAGCAAGCGGGATGTATACAGGATTCTTTGCGAATCTTAATGAATTCTGTTCGTAAATTTTGAATATTATAAAACTCCCACCTTCATTCAATACCTGAAAATTATAGGAGTTCAGGAGCTTAAAGTCTATCTTGTTCATCGCAATGCCACTTTTAACATAACACAACATACAGGAATTCCGAAGAAGAAACCGTGTGGGCGGGTTTCAATTGGGTATAATTGATACTTGCTTTGTTTTTACTTTTGATTTTTTTAAAATTCTGATGTTTTTATAACTAAGAATTATATATATAATAACGTATCTATCTGCTTTCAGCGGTCCAAAGAGTGGATATTCACATAAAAATCAATTTTAGATTTCGGAAGCAGAGCAGGCATATTTTTTGGAATCGACGAATAATTTCCGTTTGAGTATGTTAAGGTATAATCTATTTTGATACTCAGTAACCATTAGTTCCCCTGACAACTGTCATTTTCTTTGCTTTAGGGAAGTAGTATTTGTTGTTGTTGTGGTCTGGCATTATTGTTATGGGTCATGATAGAAACGACGCAACTTTGTTAACAAAGACCTCCAATTTTTCTTCACCTGCTGGAATTTTTCTAATGTTGTGTCCTAATACCTTTCTTCATTTAAATGAATATACTGTTATTTATTGTCTCAACTCACCTCCGCAAAGAAACTTCCCAAAGCATTATGGGTTATTTCACCACTACCTCCAACACCGAGGTGAGTTGTCAATGTTGTTGTCTCGTCGTTGTCAAGATTGTTGCCGCTGACACTCGCTGTTGCATTTAGTTCGGCCTGTTGTTGTTGTTGCTGCTGTTCACGAAGAAGGTGGCCGGCGCCCATGGTTGCAATGGGCATTAAGATATGTTCGTCTGCGCTCAGCAAAGGGACCGAAGATAGACTGAAATCGCTATCCATGTTTGAGGGCGCTAAAGAATGCGGAAATTTAGTTTATGTTAAAAAAAAACTCGTCTGAACTGAGCTGGCGTACTGTGTTGACTTTTCCTCTACGCCCTACTACTGTCCATACATTAACTACTTTAACTGTGGTATTTTCGTCACTGAACTACACAATCTTTATCAGATTTTGCGTATATTTTTTTTAGATATGTATGTCCGTTGAATAATTTCGTAAGAACAATAGCAAGAATTTAACATTTTCGGCAATAACTTTCAGTCACGCCTATTGTTTGTTTATATGTGACAATTGGTGCACATTTTATGTAATTAATTAACTTAGAACTTTCCACTTCGCACTCCACATATTGTTGGCATCACATTAAAAAATTCTTATCAGAAGCCAACAGGGTGTTTTTCTTTTTTTGTTGTCTGGCTATTCCAACCAGAAACCGGTGTGCGTTGTTTTGCTTTATTCTTTGTAAACTTTATTGTAATTTATGGCATTCTTTCGCTTTGCCTGTGTGTTCACATTCGCTGCTGGTATTCTGATTTGTTTTTAATAACTTGCAAATTTTTTTTTCTGTACACCCGGAATGAAATGAAATTACCGCAGACTGCAGTGTTGGGGATTGTGTGTGCGTATGTGTTTGTTGGTTTGACTTTTAGCTATTGTGAATGGTTTAACTGCGCAAAGTTTATGAGCGTAAAAGAGATCAACGTATAGGACATGTAGAGTCTATGGTTACAATTAGTTAGTGTAACAAGGATAAACATAAGAAATGCAAAAAGCTAACAACGAGCTCATGGTACTTTTTAAAAATGTACTTTTGGCATCTATACCGTAGAAATCGCTGAATGCATAGTCAAAGTAATTCCATTCATTATAATTACACAAAACTACAATAAAACAATCTCGTAATTCGACAGTAAAAATCGTAATTGATTATTAAATTTACATAACGGTAAAAAATTGTATTGACTTTATTAATAGTTAGTCATCGTCATGTTCTCAAAGTCTGAATTATATACAAAGTTTATCACCGTTTTGTCACGATGAAATCAATTCCTAAATCTCAAATATACAAACTTATTGCACGTATGTATAATGGCTATGTTTTGTTGCTAACTTATACCCGTTTCGCCATATAAATGCTGTCTCATATACGCTAACGGGTAAAAATATTGATGCTAAGCTAAAGGAGGATAAGCTGTAAGAAAGATAATAGACAAATAAGAAAAATAACAATGCGACCGAATCGTTATATATTTTTTATTGAAAATAATACAGTTTCAAACGAAATTCACGGAAATATGTGTAATAAATGTAACTCGAGAAAAATGTTCACAAAAATATCATGCAAACAAATAAAAAATGGCAACAAAGAGATAGCACATTTGAAGTACTGCCAAGTTTATTTTACTCAACGGCGAGTAAGTAAGTTTAAACGAGTACGAATCGTGTAGAGCAGTAATTGTCAATGGGAACCGTTATTTAAATGTGTTGAAGGAGTCTTTTTACCCAGAACTGCGCCGAAGACGTATCGGTTTCAACAGCATTTGGTCCCAACATGATGGAACAAAACGGAATCAAGAAATTTGACTGAATTGAAGCAGTCCATTAAAACAAAAATTAAACTGAGCATGATTTTTTGATCAGGTGAAATTTCATATAGAAATTTGATTTAGAAGACAGTTTTCAGATAAAAAAACCTACTGAAATGCATTCCTTATGGAAAGAAGCTTTGACAATTATTTTATTTTAGAAAACACCTCTCATATAAACAAAGACAAAAAAGTGTTTCGAAGACACTTTTGCATGGAAAATTATTTTAGAAACCAGTATTGTTTTGTTCGAAACTTTTCAAATAAAGAGTAAAATTAAAGAAGAAAAAGAGTCTTACATGTGTCTTTTCATAAAGAATCACATTTTGGAAGACGCTTCAAAAACGTTAATTATTTTTGGGACATTTTTCACATAGAAAAATATCTTGTAAAACAATTTTCAGATACAAGGCTTTGGATATATAGAGCAGTCTTGAAGGCCTCATATAGAAAGCTGATTTTGAATATATTTTCCATATAGATGATTCTGTTTTGGGGCGCCCTTCATATAGAAAATGTCTTGGAATATATTTTTCGGGTAAAAAAGTGTTTTAGAAGATACTTCTCATATATAAAAGATGTTCGGAAAACACTTTTAACGGAGAAAACAATCTTGGAAGAAATGACTATGAACGTAGTTTGTTATCTTTAGTGCACTTTTCATATAGGGAAATATTTTGAAAGATCCTTCCATTAAGACAAGGCTCTTGGAAGGTATTTTTCATAAAGAAAATTGTTTTGAAAGATAGACATACTCAAAAATGAATAAAAATAAAGTCGTCTCTTGTGTAAAATTTGATTGAGGTCTTTGCAATTGCTTGAAAGATATGGAGCTAAGAATATATATACTAAATTGTTCATTTATATGGTATAGGCATAGGCAAACTTGGTCAATTTATTCAAAATTTTACCCAAATACTATCAAGCAGTGCAGTCGGCGCCATAATGCGGCCGGTCAGGCACTACCTAACCAAAGTCCTAACGTGTACCGAGTTAGTCTGCATTTAATGTACCCATGTACGAGTATAAGATATGAACATAAGAATATTTGGCCTAAATCGGAGACTTTTGTGAGAGGCACAAGAAGGGGCATGTTTAACCGATCGAGATTTCATAAATTGTGTATAATAAATAAATTGGACAATAATTTGAGTTACTGCAGTCTACGTATTAGGAATTTGAATTTCGAAAAATCGGTCAATTTGTATGGGGTTGGGCAGCTATAGCCCATTTACATTTACAATCCCCGGCTATTGCCTACCAAAATTTTAAGTTTTAGGAAGTTTCATAGAGCTTTGTGGCAATTTTTGTGCTCACCAGCCAGATTTCCTTCATTCATTCCTCCGGGTAAAGGAAAAGAAAAATTCTCTTGGATTTCTTGAATAGGAACTTTCAAAGCTTTTCACATTTAGTAAATGTTTATCAGTGTTTTTTTAGGTTCATCTAGGCTTAATCATGATTCTGAGCGCTAGTTCGAGAAGCTCTGAGTTGAGTTGCAGATTGGTCGACATCTCGAATTGCTCATCAGAAGTTACAATTACACAAATGATAATGGCATACACCACAAAATTTGTTGATTAATTAATTTAATTAATTCTGGTTACGTTACGCAGTTGACGTGTAATCGGAAGAAGTAGACTGGTGCAGTTGCACTGGAAGTGCGGCTACACAACATGCTGCGTTTTGGGTCTTGGCAACACTCAGTGTAATCACTTGATGAGAAAATCAATCGAATACAAGCAAATGACAAAAATTGAAATTTTGTACCCAAATATTTTGAAGACACGACAACAAGTTTGGTATTGTGATCATGCGATATTTTAGGCTTCATCCCATAGTCATTAATGCATCAATTGTAAGATTTTAGAGTTGTTGTTGTGCTGATACCTTTAAGCCCACACTAACAGACTAGTCTGACTGATTTAACTCTATTTAAGAAAATTGGCATTGGTGTAGTATGTAAATGTGACCAAATTCTTTCCAAGTAGAATTAAACCTGTTAGATCAATCTCTTAGTGCGTGACCCCATTAATACGAGCATACCTTTTATGAAGGGAATTGGGGTTTGTTTGACTTGTAATTTAAAACAAACAAGAGCGCATTCGATTTGATAGGGGACCTAAGCAAGAACCACTGCGTTATTACCAAAAGCAGTTTCTATTTCAATTTATAATAAATTAGTAGCATAGCTTATAATTTGATAAATAAATGGCAAGATAAATATTGCCACTTTGATAGCACAGATTCTTTAAAGCAGAAATATCGCCCAAAAAATTATTGTAGCAAAACTTCATTTTTACAATATTCACTGTCCCCAAGTAAAGCATTTAATTTTTTTTTCACAACAGCTAGAAAAATTATGGACTTAGTTCAATATTTTCCTTCTTATAGCTGTGTTTCAAAAATTATGTCTCCAATTAAGTCGGTTAATTGTAATATCGACTTTTTTAACAAATTGATAAACTGAGTATTTTCTATCAACCGTATTTGCCCTTATGAAATAAATAATTAATGCTCTTTAATCATTTCATAAACAATTTATTAGATAATTGTTTTTCTTAATACCAGTTGTCAACATTTTCAAACGGCTGTATGCATTGAGGTCAACAGAAACCTAAAGTACGTGCAAATTATTAGACAACTTCTTCGGGATGAAACACTGAAGGTTCTAGGTATAGGGATTCGTATTGACCTAATACGAACCTGCCGATGGCAGCGGTTGCGCCAAAACTCAGGTAACATGCCAGCAGGATCAAAAGGAGAAAACACCAAACCAAGTATTTTGCCATTTCCTTTGTTGCGTTGCATTACAATATCTATTACTTCTAGACTGAGGGAAGATGGAGATGGAATACTTTGATTTGGAGATGACTTTTGTATTTTATACCATGACCATGACCTTGGTAAGTAGCTGGCAGGGAACATAAATTGACTAATTCTTTTTGGCATAAAATATCAACGCTGTAATTTATGTTAAAATTTAATAATGTTGTTTTGAACACAATTGCCGATCAATTTAGGTAATTGGAAGAGGTTACAAATAAACAAAAGTACCAAAAATATGCCATTCCGGGTTTTTGAATGTGTAGAACAAGGACACTTCATACAATACAGTGATTGAATAAATTAATTGTTTAATATCCGAATAATTGCAGAATTGAGAAGGGAATTCCAGAATTCATTAAATAATTGAATACTTAAAAAATTGTGTAAATTGAATTGTTGTAATGACATTCAACTACCTAAAAAGTGAACATTTAGCAATGAAGGCAATGGAGACAATTTTTTGTCCGCAAGCAAAAGGCATTAATTACTAAGGGATGTTTTTATTTTCATTTATATAGCACAAAAACAAATAAAGAGATGAACAGACATGGGATAGGGGCGATATTATTTATAGTCCGTCGAGAATGGCCATAAAATTCCCTACAACATCTGATCAGAAATAAATAATTCAGTATGTGGTGCTAATATTTAAATTAATCCCATTGTGAGGGTGATGCTGCTAAATTATGCGCAATTGAATGCGCAAAATTAGGTAATTTGTATGGGAGATACAAGGTCTATTTTTTATTTTCCAGCAAGCATTACAATTTAACGCAACTGAAAAAAACGTAGGTTACTGCAGCCTACAAATTGGAAGTTTCGGGGGAATATTAAATTGCGATTAAAGTAGTTTTCTTCACGTGGTGCCAAAAATGTTTCAAAATCAATAAAATAATAACAATCGCTGAATCTCAAGCAGGTGTATAACTCAAATGTATAACTGTATATAACTCAATACAACCTAATTTTTTTTTATCTCTGATGGAGTCCTACGGCTATTAAGGATACCAATCTACAGTGAAAGAATTTCTAAAAATTACCATAGAAAAAAAAAAAAATAAATGAAATAATAACAAAAAATACATTAATATCAACATTCGATCCAATTTTGGTCTACGTTTCTATACACAGATAAGTTTTTACATGCTCAATATATTCCTCATTTAATAACGACAAATACTATCTTGTGAATTTATCTTTGCTCCCACAACACTTCTATAATCGCGTCAGCTATTATATATTCATCAGCTATTTGTTATATATTCATCAGCCATTTATTATATATTATTTATATTTTGTCGATAAAAATCATCCATTGTGAATTTATTTACTCAAAATTAGTAATCACCCAGTTGACGCGATCATTTTGTTTCATTTTCCATCAATTAAAAACTGTTTTAGAATTCGTTTCACAATACCAAACATCTTTGTAATGTTCAAAATATTGAACGTCACCATATTTTAATATCTAATTGAATAAACATTTCTTTTCTCCATATCTTAATAAAACTTCTTTTAAATGCTTTTGAAAGTTATTTTAAAATATTGATACTTCTTTATCAAATAAAAGTTACTCTATTAGTTTTCAACATTTTACCACGATTGAGTCACTTTTGCTAATTGAAATTGGTTCAGGCTCGGAAAATTTAATGATGGTCTTTTCATTAAAAAATACATTCAAAACAACATGCCATATGGCAGAGAGCTTCCCCACATTTAGTAAATTTCTACGCATTATATTTTTAGATTCACTGAAAGCGAGGGGGATTATTCAGCTTAATGACGGTTCCGAACAACAGTGTTAGAGTGAGGAGTAGAGTATTTTACTTGACATGTTGATTACTCTACTGCTCGAAGCCACAGATACGTGGCTGTAATGGGGTTCGAACCCGCGATCATATGGATGATAGTCGCGTATTGTAGCCATCGTGCCAGTGCCTATCATAAAAAACGCATCTATAGGTATAACATGTACATTGAGTGCATTCTTGAGTGAGAGTATTCTACACAGCCCCTCTTACCTTTTTTGTTCAATTTTGCGACGTCTGTAGTTGTTTATTATTGACAAAGTCTAGACATTTTTCTATTCATTTTTCAACTTTGCCAGCTCCCTCTTGAAATGATTAAAAATAACCGTTCTCACATATATTGAAAATCCTGCGAATTGATGCAAAACGATTTGAAGAACAAGGAAAGTGAATAAAATCGATTTTTCGGAGAAAAGTCGAAACCGGAATACCAATGCACTATAGGTAATTTGATCCATTTTTGTGACGAAAAGTCATTTGTTGCAATTTTAAGCAAAAATAATTTTTTGTTACAATTTGATAAAACATAACGTTGAACTAAATGACTGTATACTATATTTTTATAACAATCGAGTAACACATGATTTCTACGTCGTCAAAGTTATTGTTTACGAGCAACGCGTTACAGGCAGTCTATGCAGTAGTATTTAATGTGAATTTGTAATCTGTTCTAAAAACGTTAAACAAAATATAATAATACAACTTAAATATGGAAAATAAAAGTGATGGTATGCACATTACAGGTTAGTCGACAGATTTCAGTTTACTTTTTGATTTAGTGCAAAAAACTAGTTATTGTGACTTAACCTCAAATAATTTTTTTTTTTTCTTAAAAATGCGGTTTGGATAGGTTTTATAAATGTTGGCCGTATTTGGCCGTATTTTGACTATCAAAAACATGTTAAGTGGACCATTTTGAGTTTATTTTATTAATATCACAATTTTTTGCGTTTTTTGAGTTATGTTGTTTTTTCGTAGGCGACCTTCGTTTGCAGTATAAAAACCTTGCGAAAGTTTGGATTGATGTAAAATGCAAAGAGGAGAAGAACGATGCTGTATTCACTTTTGTTATTGGCCAAGTTGGAAATATAAATATTTTGAATGAGGAAGAATCATCTCTGAAAGAGAGAGTCCGAACTTTTTGTACAAATTTGACTAAGAGATAGAACAAATCCCACAGAAAAATAGAGGTATTCCAAAAACAAAACGCTCACTGGCTTACAATTGATTTTATTTTGCCAACTAAGATTGGCCCTTCGAAATGCTTAGTAGGGCGTCCAAAAATAAAGTTTGTGGATAAATCCGAACGCACAAAGAATAGAGAAGCAAAGGACCTATCAAAGAAAGTAGACAACGAAACGGAATTGCTAGTTCGTGCAGCTTCGATAGCGGCTCGAGTTCAACATAAAGCAGATATGGCAGTGGTTCTGAGGCAGACAATTGGTAGTCCAACAAGAGCTTGCAAGATGAGAAAATTAGCGCACACTGTTGATAATCAGCCAATTCGCTTCACTGCAAATGAAGCACTCGCATATTTGTTAGAAAACAATTTAACAAAAGAACAGAACTTGAATACAAGAAAGGAAAATAAAATTCGAAATGCTGACATATATCCACTTTATAACGAGGTCGCCAATTCTAAGAAAAGTTGCAGACCAGTTGGTATTGAAGTCAATGAGAGGCAGGCAAATCTTTCCCTTCAATCATTGTTAACGCACACTGCAAATAGAATTGTTGCAATGCAGAAGGAAGTCATAGTCTCATTAATGACAGAAAATATTAATTTTCTAAAGGCTGATCTGATTGTTAGCTATGGATTTGATGGCAGCACTGGAAATTCCTCTTATAAGCAAAAATTTCAGGAAGCATCCAAATCCGATGATTCCGATTATTCCTTGTTTGCAACAACAATGACTCCTTTAAGACTTGTGGATTCGGTCGGTAGACCACTTTGGAATAACCGCACACCTCAGTCTATAAGGTTTTGTCGTCCCATAAAACTGGAGTTTTGTAAAGAAACAAAAGAAAAAATTTTGCTTGAGGACAATGATTTAAAACAACAGATAAATGGCTTAAATAGTTTAAAAATAGTTATCGATGTTGGAAAAACCATTGAAATACACTTTAAACTATTTCTTACGTTGATTGATGGTAAAGTGTTAAACGTTTTAACAAATACAAAATCTAGTCAATCATGTCCTATTTGCAAGGCAACTCCAAAGGATTTTATGACTATTACAGACTTCAGAAGCTAAAAGTTTCTTCCACAAAATGATACTCTAAAGTATGGTATAAGTCCTTTGCATTGTTGGATACGATTCTTTGAATTCGTTTTGAATGCTGGATACAAGAGCAGTATTAAAAAATGGCAAATTCGAACTGATGACGATCGCAAAACTCTTTCTGAAAAAAAGCTTGTACAACAATTATTTTGGTCGAAAATGAGCCTTAAAGTTGATCAACCAAAAATGGGTGGATTTGGAAACACCAATGATGGAAATACAGCCTGTACAGCATTTGCTGACCATGCCACTTTTTCGGAAATAGTTGATATTGATGTTGAGCTGATATATTCCCTTAAAATTATACTCATTACTATTTGCTGTCAATTCCCATTGAATACCCAGAAATTTGAAGCTTTTTGCCACAATACCGCCCAAATGATACAAATCAAATACCCTTGGCTCCCAATGACTTCAACCGTTCACAAGGTATTGATTCATTCAAGATAAATTATAGAAAATACCTTACTGCCAGTAGGTTGTTTTGGCGAAGATACTGCTGAGTCGCGGAACAAATTATACAAGTCGGATAGGCTTCATCATGCCCGCAAGAACAGCCGCAAAAACAATTTATGTGATGTTTTCAACAGGGCTATGGACATGTCTGATCCCGCTATTTCGTCAATATGCTTAGATAGTCGAATGCAGCAGAGAAGACGCGCGAGTTACGTTACCGTCTACAACACCCTAACACCCCAGCCACTAAGCTACATCACCATACATAACACCCTAACATAATTCCATAGAATTAAGTCAATCTAAATACCAATACAATTCCATAGAATTAAGCCAACCTAAAATACCAATATAATTCCATAGAATTAAGCTCCCTTCCACCTTCAACACCTGTGTGAACCTCTTTGACCATCCAATGCATTTCCTCCAATAATTTTAAGTAGACGCTGTGCAAGCATTTTTGCTGACACTTCGACACTTCCGCTTGCAACACATTCGATAAAACATCTTTTACATTGTTAGCATAATACACATTCATTTTTAGAATTAAAACATCTTTTGCATTGTCAACAATATTAATTAACTAAGGAAAAACTTAAACGATTGATCAAGAATCAGAATAAACTTGATAGTAAAAGTGTAAAGACGTGTTTCATTGTGTGAAAGTTCCCCGTTGACGGGAACCAAATATATTTTTTTGTGAAGTTGTTTACTTACAACTTAACTCGCGCAACTGCCACAAGAGGTTCTAGATATGCTGTGTGTTTCAGAAGTATCTGTGGAGTTGAATGACAATATTGACAAATGCGAAATTAGTTTGGAGACAGGATTAGGCGATATTTTTGAAACTGAATTAAATTCGATTAATTTAGATAGCGAAATGTAAAATAAAACTTAAAACAAAATACATATCTATATTCAAAATAAATAAAAAATTCGCAAAAGTGGGTTACAACTTTATAAATTTCAAAATCTTTTTAATTTAAACTTTTGTCATAGCTTATCTCTACATAAACACAAAAAAAAATTGCAAAAATCTTTTCAGTTTAATTGTTATTAATTTTTGTCACAAAAATGGGTCAAATTACCTATAGTGCAATGGTGAACTCTGTACACATTGAAAACACGTACAATTTTAAGAAACAATTTTAGATGTTCATAATAATTTATTAGACTGGTATCTAAATAAAATACTTTAAGTTTCAATTACAATTATCAGGCCTGTCACAGAAAACCATTTCGATCGAAATGGTTTCCAAATCGAAATTTGCTTCTGCAGACAATCAAAACCGCAAAATTTTTTCGTTTTGAAACCACTTTCAATTATGTAAATGGTTTTGGTTTTTTTCCTATCTTAAACTAAAAAAATGTCTTTGCAATTGGTTTATATCAATAAAAGATACTGTTTTTTAATAGATTGCGGTGAAAATAAACATATTAATGATTAATTTAAACAATTATTGCGTATTTTTCGGGGGTAGCACAGCAAGCAACTTTTTTTTTTTGACTACTTTTTAATGCAGTATTGCCACCTTTTTTTTTCGTGTAAACCACATATTTTTTCAAAGTAAAAGTAACTAATTTGCAAAAACGTTGCATACTGGCAAGTTTTGACGAAACAAAACGAAAGGCACAACAAACAAAATAATTTGTGAAAACATGTAAGTATGGCAAAATTTTCTTAAATTATTTTATTTAGTAACAATTCGCGTTATTTTAGGAGAAAACATAGGAGTCCCGCACAAGAGCGTATATTGGCCGAGTTCATGGATGCCCACCAGGACGTAGCTAAGGGGTACGTAAAGGGAGATAGGGTGGCAGCTGAAACGTTGTGGGCTGAACTAGCCGCAAAATTAAATTCCTCCAGTTCGCCAACCAAGGACATCAATGGGTGGAAAAAAACCTGGGCGGACTGGAAGGTGTTTGTAAAAAAAAAGCTGTGCCACAACAAAAAAGAGGACAGACATCGCAATTGTTATCCATTGGGAACATATGTGGCGTTCAATGGCATCAATAACCCGCCACATCAGCGTCGAGACAGTGCTTCTTCCTACTGAGATGTCAACATCTTTTGCTATAATGATATTACGATCAGCAAAGTTGAAATACTACTATCAACAAATTCTTACCTATTGCACCTTGGAATGCTCCAGTCGCAAGAAACCGAAGGGCGATAGAAAGCTGCAATATTGGATGTATACTTGACCGCTTCAGATCATTCTTTATTGAATCCAACACCATAATAAAGCCTTCCTTGTTCAGGCGATAATAACTAATGAAACTAAAATAAAACCAATAATTATAAAATAACGCTGTTGTAGCAATGTAGTTATGTGTGTATGAACATACACTGAGTTTGGGAATGCCAAAGGATCCGAGGCATCTCTCAAACTTCGACGGCGCAATTTTTCGGCAGACCAATGACGATCTTGCGCCTCCATCACAGCCACTACGGAAATTCCGGGCATGTTTAGTTGTTTGGTTTTTTTTTTTTAGTTAATCTTTTACTCAAAGAACTGACACTTTTTACTTTACAAATTTTAATTATCGTCTTGTCACTTGTATAATTTTAACACTTTGGCTTATTTTAAAACATATGGTCTTTGCTTTTTTCTTTGCGTTGCCATATCAAAAAAAACGGGATATCTTCAATTTGGGAATTAACAAAATCGATCGATTTCTGCAGAAGGTTAAACCATATCGATCGATTTGGAAAATGTGAATTCGAAACCATTCCGCAAAATTCTGTGACAGGCCTGTATAGCAAGTTTCAATTACTATTTATTTTTGTTTGTTATTATTGTTTACAATAGGAATATTAAATTAAATACGATTTTCCCTTCTTGTTATATTAAGGTAATTGAAGAAAGGTGAGCATACGTAAACGGAAGGAAAACTTTCTAATTTGGCAATAACAACATTTTTTTGTTGATTTCCCATACAGAAATCGAAATAGCTTACCGTTCTATGTTATAATGTGTTCCATAATACGTTTGTAAATTTGTGAAATAAAACAGAAGTAAAAAGACACAAATTTGCAATTTTACAAATGTATGGTCAATCATATTATAACGTTAAAACTATTGTTCACTGTGGAACAATTTCACAAAAAACGCTGGCTAAATTATCCCGCGAATTAAGAATAAATCGTGGGATTTTTGCTCGTGAAAAGAACATAGTATTTAGCTTAAAGAAAGAAAGATGGTCACATCGGGACCATTACAGGTATTCCAGTCAGATGAACTAAGCTGCACATAACTTTGTCCAAAGTCTTTTTCTGTTAGTGCAAAAACGTGTGGAACTAAGTTTACTAATATCGCTAAGTTTACTGACGCGTGGTAAATAGTATTGAATTTGGTGAAAGTGAGTGAAAGATCTTAATATAAGGAGTTGTTATTTGTTTCAGATTTTATAAAGCATTACAAAGCAATGCAGTGGACAAAAATTTTAGTTACAACAACCAATTATGAATTATATGAAGAAGATAAAACTCCTGTAAATCGGTTAATTTGTGCGGAAGAAACCAGAGAAGCCAGCCAAAATGACCAACTTGATACGATCTACCAAAATATTAGCCTGTGCCAACAGTTATCGTGCCGGTCAGCCAGACCGACAATCGGTTTAAAAAGTCATGAAACACATTTGGCCCAATTATTACACGCGTTGTTGTAGGCTATGTACCTACCCATTCCGAGGTAAGTAGGTCTGCCAAAATCTTTCTTCTCAAACATAATATATTGATATTCAGCGCTTCTGGTGAAAAGTTGTTTTGATGGCGTTTGTGAGTATTTATACACAGTTGTCTTACATTGGGTTCTATTAACGAAAGAAAGGTCAAAATAATTGAAAAAAACGGCGAAAATTCCCATTTCTCCAAAGTTGGATTCAAACTTTGTATGAACAAGTTTTTTCCTCACAGGGCCGATTTCACCGGCTACAGTCCACAGTAGTACAGAGATATAGAGGACGTCATACCATATTGCCATACATACATAACGTATTGGTCATACGCTATATATTGATTGCTCATAAATAATATTTCGACTTAGCTCCTGTTTTTCATGAATTCGTAGTTCTTGTTAATCACGCCCTTATTTAGGGTAGGCCCTTGAAATGTTATGTGGTTTTGAATTGATTGTTTCAATATTCATTTGTCACCGCCATAAATTGCTTTCAACGTCAGCGTATTTTAATATCTAATTGAACAAACATTTAATTTCTAAATAAAAGGTCCTAATAAGTCTTCTTTTAAATGCTTCTGAAAGATATTTTAAAAATTATTACTTCTTTATCAAATAAAAACTTGACTATTCGGAGTGTTCGTTAGATACATCAAGGTGACTGCCTCTCAAATAATGACAGGTGGTGGTTGTATGGGGGTTCGAACCCATGATTATATGGATGATGATCGCGTATTCTAACTATCGTATCAAACTGTCAATAAAATCTAGAAAAGTCTAGAAAAAATTGGCGGATGTGGGTTCATCTATCGTTTCGGCAAGTTTTTCCCTACTGGTATGGTATGTTCCACTTTCAAATTTAACTGGGACTGAGATGATTTAATAGTTTTTTGTTTTTATATTTCAAGCTCTTAGCTCGAACGGTTATATTTCTATTGTAAGTTTTCTTTCGAAGGTTTCAAAACTGCTTTTAATTCATTTATATAGGTTCAAGCTAGACAGGCGTTTAGAAAAAACTTTTTAGATGTTTTACTAAATTTGTATTCTTGCTTGGCAAAACTTTCAAAAAAGTGTTTCAAAGAATTTTTGAAATTCAAAAATCTTTATTCACAAAATGCTGCAATTTAGGGATTAGATTCAAAATTATGGCATTACTTACGATGTTTACAATGTTAACAGTATAACAAATTTTCTAGAATATTATAATATAAATATAAGAGACAAAGCAATTTTGATTGTTTTCAGTTCAAAAGTGTTATATATATATATATTTATATATTTTTGGAATATTCTCAAATACAATTATCCATTTAGTGGTTTCAAAACTGCCGGTCGCAAGGCTGCCAGCTGTTAAATACCTGCCATCTGAAGCGTTATTTATTTCGTAAAAAGCTTGCCATTTAGGAACATGGATCGTTTAATAACCGAAGAACACTTGAAAATGAATCACATTTACTACAAAAGTGGTGATTCAAACGTGGGCTTTTAATCGAATACAATTTTCTTCAGCGATGAAGCCCATTTCTCATTCGGTGGTTAGGTCAACAAGCAAAAATGTCGTATATGGGGTTTGAAGAACCCAGAAGTGGTTGTGGAAAAGCCATTGCAACTGGAAAAAGTGATTGTTTGGTGCGCGTTATGGTCTGGAGGTGTCATTAGACCATAGTTTTTCGAAAATGATGCTGGACAAATCTCAAAAAATCCACTGTTCCAACCAATCCAGAGGCGGTCATTTAGATGACATGAACTCGTATTTCGTATAAAATGCCAAGGTCCAAGCTTTATAATGAAATAAACTTTAACTTTACTTTTTCAATTGAAAAATTGATAACCCTGTATAAACAGAAACTGTCATTATCATTAAGAATTTTCATAAATACCCAGAAAAAAAGGCATCCAAAGAAGCGAATATTCATCACAACCTCGGATAGGGAAGTCGGTTGTGTAACCATCACCGAAATGAACATAGAGTTATCATAGGAGGGAAACACTATTTTATTATGCCTTTTGCCTTTATATTCATGAATGACGTATGTATAATGAAAACTTAAAATTTAATTTCCATTGATTTTGCATTGATTTTTTATTTTATTATCTTTACTGTGATTTTATTTATAATAAAAGTCAGCTTCTTAACAGAACTGACCGCAGATCTCTTTGATTTGGTATTTTCTATAAAGAAAACCAGTAGACAGGCACTGAATTGGGGGGTCGCCTAATATTTCTTAGGGCCGAAGTTAGTAAATCCTCTACCGTGGGCTGCAGTCCACAGTATTGGGGAATGAGGACGGACAGTCTTACCGACATAAAAGTGTATATTATTTACTTGTGGTTCTTACAAATAGAATGACAAACTTACCATATCGGCCACCATATAAAGGAGGGCAAATAAATTTTATCCCAAAACTTTAAAAAAAGTTTTTTTAAGCCGACAACCAAAATTACTTTTTCCTTTAAAAAATAGATTTTGGAGTACCTCATCGGACATATTCATATCGTATATAAAAATAAACCCATTTCTTTAAGCACTTCACTACGGTGGTTTTGGAAGTGGTTCCAAACTTCTTCGTTGGAAACGATAAGTATGCTTGGATTGTATCTTTAGAAGTGACGAAAATGTGATTCTTTTTGAATGACTTCCACTTTTTTCGCTTAATATAAATAGAATGCTATCATTTGCAGTCGAAAATGAGAATGACGAATTTGTTATATCCTCTATGCAAAATTTGTTAAACAATTAATCCAAAATTTTGTGCGTGTACTAACCATCGCACCGCGATCGGTCACAATCGAAAAAAGTAATCGATATAAATTTCGATTTGATTCCCTGATAAAGATTAATTAATACATTCAAGCATGCACTTTTTTGCTTAATATTTTTTTTTTTGCTTAAATATTTTCCATTGAAACTGCATAACCTCGACCAAAATTATGAACACAGATATTTCAATATTTTGCACATACGAGTATAACAAATTTCACAAATGTCACTTTGAAAAAATTGAATTCAATCCCAACCTAAATTTTTCCACATACTCGTATTCGTATATATAAATACACTCGTAATAGATAATAATAACGATTCCGAATTTTATTAATTTAGTGGAATTAAGGATATGGTCAAGCAAATTTTTGGAATTATATTAAATTTGAAATTATTAGTTAAGTTAGTCATTTGTTAATCGATTTCCCGCAATTTCTGACGAACATCTCTAAATAATAAAAAGAACAAAAACATATTGTCTACTGTAGCCGAGGAATGTTGGAATTTTTAAAAATCTGGTACCCGAAGAGGCATGGACAACCGGTCATCTTGTTTTCAAATTTTGTAAAGTATTACAAATAAATGCAATGGGCAACAATTTGGGTTATTCCGGCCAATGAGGTATTACAGCGAAAACTACAACTTCTGTAAATCGGTTAATTTGTGCGGAAGACACCTAAAGGAGCCGGTCGAAATGGTATATTTGCTACCTTCTCTCAAAACATTAGCCCGTGTGAACAGGCTGGCTGTCGGCCAGAGAATCGGTTCAAAAAATGAAACATATTTGGCCAAAATATGGCTCCTCTAAACGTTTTTTTTTTTCTGGAAGTTACTTTTATTTACTCGGGCGAAGGAATAAAGTGTACGAGAAAATTCGGAACAAAAACTATTTTTTAGAAGGTGATCTAACCACTTTATCTCAATTATGACACGTGCATGTCATACTGTTGTACCATTTCGAATTTGAATTTGCTGGAATTAAGGCTTAAGTGAAGCACATTTTTAGAATAATAAAAGGGAAAAAGAGATATAGAATATTTCTGAAAAGTATTTGAAGTTTTTTAAAAAAGGTACTTTAAAGGAGTTCAAAATCAATCCCCTTTTTGGACTGGATGTCTAATTTATTATTAGTTTTATTGACATTATGATTGTTGAAGTGATAGGTTATTATGAATATCTATTGGCTCGATTATGGGAATGTTAAATAATTTGTATATGTAATGACGTCGTTATAGGAGACGCAGGTGATTCGTCTTTGACCATGTGAATTTCTTTCTCTTCCATAATGTTTTTTAAATGCTCAAATGCTACCGATATTCAATTCCTTCATTTAAATACACCATAATTATTTATTTTCTTCGATTAAATTATGATTTTAATGTACTTAGTTTTAATTTCATGCAAGAATTTTTGTTTTTTCCTTTTTAAATCAAACTGGAATTAGCATAAAGTTAATGTTAGTGCCTGCAAATGATGACATCTGCTGATGCTGGCTGGTGTTTGAACTAAGCGATCGGTTGTTGTAAGCCTGTGAAATGGCGGCGTCTCATTTGTTAACAAAATGTACTTAATTTATATTTATATTTATATTTATTGATAAATATGGAATTTTTTCTGTTTGTTTCCGGCTTTCTTCGACTTTGTTTCGTGTCCGAACGGTGAATTTTATCACACATTCTATCTTAAGCTGAGTGACAGATATTTTATGATGTTTATGATTTATAAATTTTCTAATATTTGGCATTCATTTATTTATGTACATGATTTATTCACATTTAAAACCACCAGCAAAACTGATAAGTGATCAATGGCGAGTAGTCTTATTCTTATTGAATGTTAATATGCTCACAGTTTTTACATCTTTGGAATTTTGTTGAGGATTGCAAAAATTTATTTAAAAACATCGCATTTTGTCTTATTTTTGTTTTATTATTAATTATGCCTTTTAAATTCAAATAATATATTTTAAATCTAGATCTTACATACTTTTATGTTTTATACATATATATTCTAAGTATATATTCATTTCTTCACGATTTTATATATGTGCATGACACAGGATGATAAAATATGACTTTATGCCATTTGCCAAAAGTTTTAAAACTAATTCTGATACATATTAATGTGAAAAATCTTATAGGCTTTTAACAAATATTAAACTGACGCGTTGTTGTCAGTTATTAGTGTTTGAATTTAAAATATTGATTTTTGCATGTTTGATAGAGAATATTTTATGAATCCCACAATGACGTTTCTCAAAGATACGTATATTTACAAAGAATGTTTTATAACGATGATATATTATAAATGATATCTAGTCTGAGACGCTTTGTGAGTTCCAATAATTTTTCGAGTGCATTCTAAGAGTGCAAATCTTGATTTATTAGGGTTTGTCTAATACCGACATTGATTTAAAAGATTTTCCTTAAGAATGTTTTTAAATTTGGTTAAACTGGCATTTTTAAGGTGCCTAAAGTTAAATATTTTCATAAAATTTCTGAAAGGCTTTTTTGAAAATATTCTTCTGAAAGATACAACGTTGAGAAGCTGGTAATGTTTTCGAAGTGTTTATGAATTCGAATCTAGAAATAAAAATTTACTTTTAAGAATGGATTCGAATAAAATGCCTTTTCAATAACTTCCTTGTGGTATATCAAGTAAACTGGAAAAAAATATAACAAAATTGAAATGCTCAAAATCGTTATGTTAGACTTAGTTATTAATAATAAATCCTTTCCATATTATTGATCGATATAGCCTTTTAAAATAATTAAAAATAAAGCTTTTATAGAACTTTGTTACATCTGATAAACTACAGCCAGTTTGGAAAATCTGATAGCAAACCGCCAGCAAAAATAGTGACGATTATCTCGCAATTCATTAGAATATCTATTCCAGAGTCAGTAACAGCAACTTTCCTCATAATACATAATAAAATAATCAAAAATGAGTCAATTGCGGGCAAGAGAGCTACGAAAAAACTTTTGTGGTTGGCTTCGAGTTGTAGGTGAATATAAATAAGTGTGATAGCAGCAACGTTCTAAATACTGCAAATTTAATGAATATTTTGAAAATTTTGAATATTTGCAATATTTTCAAGTTTTTCTTGGGTTGTTAAAATATTTCCGTCAAAAATGTATCCAGTATCAAAATGTTGTTTAGTTTGTTTACTGCGCTCGATTTTATCGGTTCATCTCAAGTGTGTGGATAAAATTATCGAGCAAATAATTAGTTTCAATTTTTATATATATTTTCCATTTCAAACGTTTCGTACTTACCTTTCTGATGCTGTGACTTGAGATATGATTTGTTTTAGTAAGTTAGCTGAAAAAGTAAACAATATCTAAAATTTAGCAAAATATTTGAGAAATATAGGGACTAATATACTATATATAAAAAATAAAAAAATTTCAAATATTTCAAATTTCTGCAAATTTGTTATGCACGTTGTAGTAAATAGAAATTCGCTATTTCACTCCCTTTATTTAACATAGCTAGAATGATCCGTTTAGGCCAAATATGCACAGTTTTGATGATAAAGTGTTATTATTTTGAAACTAGAATAATAGAATTATGAATCTCTGATAGAAATTCTCATACCTATTGGCTAAAAACTAGGACAGTAGCAGCAACTGACGATAATTGGTTGGTGACAGGTTCAGATTATAAGGTGGATGCCTAAGAGCTTCCCAACCAAGCTCTATGTGAGCTGATATTGTTCTGATGGAACACAATTCCTCTCCTAATGGGCAAAGTTGGTCGCAGGGGAGCACCTCATAGCAGAAGATTCCCTATTTATCCCATCAAACACACAGTAAAATCTTCTTGACCGTGAATTCAGATGGATGGATTTCTAAAATTGGTCAAATCTCGTAAGTGTGAAGTCGTGAAAACATGCTAATTTGTGACTATGCCTAATGTTTAGAATTATTTTAATTGATCATTTTTTCAGTTTTTTGGTAAAACATTAAAGTCATCACACGGTGTAGACGGGTGGTCATTTAAGAATGGATTTAATTTAAGACATCATCATGTCCCATCTCTTAGAAACTGCCCAAAAATTAAGTAATTCTCTTGAAAAGATATTCCGTTTGTATATAATTTTCCCATGAAAGTAGTCGAAGACACTTTGATTTATTGGAGTAATTTCTACAGTAAATGGCATTGCATGAGCGCATACTTTCCGCTACACTCTTTGTAATAAAAAACACACAAAATGGAGCCGTAAACGATGTTTTTGTAAAAATAAATAAAGTGATGAAAACAGAAACATTCGACTTCGCAAATTCCTTATCTGCCCATGGCTTTGGGCACACATGTTCATGTTTATGTTTATGCTTTTTATTTATATTCATAATAAAATTCAGCATAATAATATGTTTCTGAATTTCCTTAATATTTCTCCATATTTTGCTTTATATGCTCAACTAAACTGTACCAAACTAGAAAGGGATAATTTCATTAAAAAAGTTAAGTTAAAAAGTTTGAAAAGTAAACAAAATGTACATCAAGGATGAGCACAGTAGCTATATGTAATTGAAACACATTTCGTATTTCCAACAAAAATCTAATTATTTCAGATGCATCAATCTATCAGTAAGAAGTTAAATATACTCGTAATTACAAAGGAATTTATCATGATGATGTCAATGATTAAGAAAAAATGTTATTACATATTCTATTTGTGTTTATAAAGAAACTCACAATTTATTGTTTTGACATATTAAGTATTTTTAAATAAATTGCAATTATAAAAATTTGTTATAAATTTTGATATCTTACTTCGACAACGGTATAATAAATAGGATAATAGCAAAAAGAATATCCTTGCTTATATCAATATTTAGGGATATTACGAAATTCTTTAAAAATCGGTGTTTGGAAAATTTGCTGTAACTTGTAAACTTAATCGAAATTTTAACTGAGAATTGGACAGAAAGACAACAGCAATAACGAATAAAAACGATTTTGTCTTAACTCCACTTAAGCCATTCTTTCTTGTAAATGCAGATACAATTTCAGTTTATATTTTCGTCAATTACTTTTTGCCGTTAATGGGAAACAACTTTGTACTTTTTGTGCGATGCACTTAAATCGGCAAAATTCTTTTTGTTAATTTATCAATGATAAATATGCAAATTTAGGATTGATTCAGTTCAGTAGTTTGTTATATTTTAACATAATTTTTAAAATCCATATGAACCGTTTTTTTTTTTGATTCGGTTCAATGATTTAAGTTCAAACCGATTTCTGTAATTCAGCCGTTAAGATCTCATTAAATATATTAAAAAATGTCTGTCCTACAGATAATCGTGCGACAGAGATTGTCAATTTAAGCAATATTTTTAAATCAGGTTTATGGCAGCTTTAATCAAATATATTTTGCCTTGTAGAATTCCATTTGCATAGTAAAAAATTTCAATAAAACTGGTCATAGTTACATATTTTTCAGTTAAAATTGAAATTTGCCTTGCTGTTGCAAGATATTCATTTCATTTCATACGATCATAGTCCTTTAAAGGCTATAGTTTAAAAATTCAGTTATATATTTGGAGACTGAAATTGCTTAGCGTTAGGTCTTTAATACTAATGAAGACAAAATAAGAAAAAATAAAACTTATAGAAACGCTATAATAGAGTTAAGTTCAATCTAGCTTACAAAAATGTTAATGGGATACAGAATTCCAGGAAATTAATAAAATTGCCATTGGCACGCTCCAAATACACTACAATATTCCATTTTTTTGATTCCTTCAATACAGATTCGAGAGTATTCGAAAATGAATATTTCTCTCGTATTTCGAGATATATTTTTAATCGTCATAAAATTGTACCTTAATTTAAACTTGCCCATCCGCCCGAATGTCTGTTGCAAGCAAAGTTGACCCAAAACGCAACTAAGCTTATGCACATGCTAGGTTCAAAATTAGGCAAAGCCTTTCCAGCGAGAAAAAACTTTCCCATCAAGCCCAACAAAAGCCACATCTAAAATGAAACGTCCGGAGAAATTTTTCCAACATTTGTACTTTTTATTCTTTAATTGAATGCAGTGTACTGCGGTAGTTCAAGTATCAAATTTTAGTATATTTCAAATATATTTTCCCATTCCGATGATAATATTTCTGGGTCAATTTAAATGAGTTTATTAATGCTTGCTAAAACATGACTGGTATCACAATTCGCTTTTGAGTCCAAAGATCCAGGAACAACCTTTTGTGGTCGGTGGTCAAGAGAATCCAGGTTTAAATTTTCAATATATTTTGAATATATTTTCTTATTCAAATGACAATATTTCTACAACCACTGGGCCAACTAGGATGAACGCTTTTGCGCTTACTAAGTCGTGACTAGTGTCAGAATTTACTTCTGGTTCCAAAGTCCATGGGCGTATTATTATTTGAGAAATTACTGATAAATGTAAAACAAAAAAATATATTTTTATGGGGGAAAATGAATTTAATATACATTGTGGCGCACCAATTGCACTACAATAAGAAATTCAAATAGCTTTATTTTAATCAATGCATTTCATTTAGTTTTTTTATTGTATAGGAAATTCAATTTTATTTTATGTAAATAATTGGTTTTGAAGATTATAGACCGTAAACGATCTCCACGCTCATTCACGCACATTCGTGAAAATTATTCATTGCAGGATCGCCCCAATTATTGTTTTAATGGACTGCTTCAATTCAGTCAAATTCCCTGGTTTTGTTCTGTACACTTCTTGCTTGACACAACCAAACAAAAAACTCTGATGCAGTCAGGTCAGGAGTTTTTAGATATTAATTTGTTTGGGAATTATCGTTGGAGCACCGCCATTATCGGTTTAACTATGTGTGCAGTTGCTCCATCATGCTCGAACAAAATGCTGTTGAAACGAATACTTCATTGGCGCAGTTCTGGGTAAAAAACTCCTTCAACATCTTTAAATAATGGTCCCCATTGACAGTTGACAGTAGCATGATTCGTGCGCCACCCTGTACTATATGTGAAAAGAAGGCGCTTTCGCCTCGCCCTCTTTCCGGGCGATAATTTATTACGGGTCAAAAACTTGTCAAGTGTATCCATGAATTTTCGATATTTAGATATTTCGGCTGAGGACAGTTAGAAAAAAATACGATTAGATTAGTTTTGCAAAATTGAATTTTTTGTTCGAAACATAAAATTTAAATTTAAATTTGTATTCACTGATTTCTTGTTGATGTTCCTCCGCTCAAAACAGATCACGAAAGAAATTTGTATGTAGAATTCTCAATTGTGATCCAACTGAATATTTTTCGGCTCCCGGGAGCCAAGATTGAAGCACTTTGATGCTCCACTCCTGAACTGTGGGCAAATTGTGGCCTAATGCGAAAAGTTGCGATTTTTTAAAAGGTTTTGGAATTCAAAAATAATTTTTAATAATTAAATATCAAAATACAAACGCCTTAAATAACTAACACTGAATTGCTAATATGCTTATACCTCAGAGTATCTTCAACGGAGTATCAATTTTTTTTCATAAAAGAAAAGGTAAAATTATGATATATTCAAAAATTAGAAATGGAATGGAATAATACATCGAAAACTCAGAACGGAGTATTTAGTCCTTGATATAACTTTATTACGGTTTGATTTTTACAATAAATATTATGTGTTGGTAAAAGGCATTTCTTCGGAGCCAAAATTAACTTATTCATGTGATTGATTCTTTGTTTCCGAGTCATTGAAATCATTATCTTTTAAATCTCTTAGAAATGACATTTCGGAGGTAATGATTGTGTTTTATAGTTATTTTTCTTTTTTTTTTTTTTGGTTTATTTTTGGTCTTGGGTCCAAGTCATAGCTAACAACTCTCTAGATAAAATCCTTCATATGTGACTTTCTGCTGGCGGGCCCATTTGGGAATTCCAACATATACTTGCGATAATTCTCAATTTTCAATAATTCTTGAGAGTTGTCGAAAACCAGTTGTCATCTCTTGCATCTCTTGCATTTTAAGGTTAAAGGAGTAGTAGTGAATTTTGCCAAAACCGTCACTTTGCGCGTGCACGGTCGAGGACATTTTACTTATTTTCAAATCCAAATCGGAAATGAAAAAATATTTCTCCGGTAAATATTCCGGAGTTTGAAACATGTTATTGTAAAGAACAAATAAAGTTTTATATATTTATTCTCTACTGCGAATTATCGGCATAACCGCAACATAAGAGCGACAAAGTTGTTATTGACAACGATCTGACTACAGAGTTCTGCAAGGCCGGTAGCGTTGAATTGATGGATTGAGTTGATATGGGTGGACCAACTACTTAGCACCAATTGGCCAAAGTACGTCCGATGGCTGGGACCCAAAGTTTTATGATCTACATTTTTTAAAAAATGTAAGTGTCATATAAAAACCCATCAGGCCATAATCTGAAAGAAATGTGTCTTTAGGCCTATTACACCTATAAATCAACATAGTTTTTTAAATCAACATAGTCACTGCCAGATTCTCATATATTGAGAGGAGACAACAACATTGGATTTGGTGTCAAACGAGGTCAAAGCCAAATAATCTATTTCTACGAATAAAGGCCACTCGCTTGCAACCATAACTTCGAAGTGCTGAATGATTTTATTTAAATCGGCTCCCACATCAGATTATCAGAGCATGGGAGTACTTCAAGTCCTACCACTCTGTGACAAAGGGTATCAAAAGTTTACAATTTGGCTGATACCACAGGGTGTTAAACTAACTCCAACCGACTCAACGCAATTCGGTCACGTTTCATTTTAGCCTTTATCGAAGAAAAATGTTAAATCATGGCGTAGTTTCTCCAACTACTATCTGAATAGATGAATTCCCTATACCTTACTTTATAAAGGAGTAGGTGCTCGAAGTGTTGCTGGTTTGACACTCTAAAGCAACCATTTCTTGGCATACATCTGGCTGATATGTTATAGAAGCATATCGTTTCACGTTATAGTTAAAAAAATGTATGGAAATGGAATTCAATGGCAAAAGTATTACTGGAAGCGACAATGTCGCCGGTAATGACTCGAGATGCAATTCAATTTCAACCAAATTTCAATGTGTCTGCTCGTAGCCTGCGACACATGATGAAAACTTAACATCTGCCCAAAAGGTAGTCCATCTAGTAAGAGCAAATTTGTTAAAATATTTGCACATGGTGGCGAGCTTGAAAATGTGGTCTTTTCTGATTAAACATTTTGTATGGTTTGACAATATAAATTTTTCGAAGTTCGAAGTTTTTACAACACTGATTTAGTGTTGCATAGATAGGTTAAGGTGAAATTGGTTCATGCTTATATTACGCCTAGTATTCTTTATTGTGTAGAATTGTATAGTGATACTGTTGAACAAAATATGAGGAAAATCCCGATGTCGTTTAATAGAGTTATGAGATATATGTATTCACTGAGACGTCGTGTTCATATAACACCATATGTTAAGCATTTCTTGGGCAGTAGTCTTAAAAACTATATCGATTTGAGGTCTTTGTTGTCATTTTATAAAGTTGTTTGACTTTGTAGTCCTCAATTACTTTGTAATTCGCTTAATTTTTCACATTCCACTCGTAATAAGTAGCTTCTTATTCCTAAAATAACAACAGTCATGGGTCGTGCTTTTGAAGTAAGAGTAGCACGAATTTACCTATACAATTTACTACCAAGCCATTCAAAATGTTTTAAATTCTTACAAAAAGCAAATTCTACAACATTTTCAGACTTCCAATAAAGTTTTGTTTTCAATTAAATTGTGAGAAACCGTTATTAATTCTATATTAGGTATCGATTGACTTCTAAATTAGCCTTTTTTCATATTTTTTGTCTTTAATAATCATGTTATCTTTAAAATCATATTATTAATTGAATATTTAATTCTTATTATGTCTTTTTTTTTAATTTATATTATTGAAAAGATTGAATCTAATATATGAATTCTTGCATATTGCAATTAACACATAATTGACCAAAAGGCTTTAAATTGCAACCCAAATAAATTTATAAATAAAAATATATGAACAAAAAAAAAAAAAAAAAACTATTGTGTGTAGTTACATATAGAGTGCAAATCAAAAGGCAATTTAGACCAGCCAATTGTTTTGCGAAAACAAGCGCTTTCATCAGAGATAGTCGGCGCCGCGGTTACTGCCACAGGGCGCTCATCACTGAGTTTCGTTGAACTGAACGTAAAAGTAAATCACCATGGGAAGTTTCAATATGAAAAAGTTCCCAGGTTCTTTCCCAATGGTTTTTCCATATGGTCTATTCTGCAGGTCAAAGTATGAACTAACAAATTTAAGCCTTTTTCGGACAGACTCGATGGTGCTATCCGCGCTAAAGGTATCTATGTACATCGAACAATAACATATGTTTTCTTAAAATTTTAAATGTTTTTACGATACGAGTATGCTGATGTTTTTAATTAAAAAAAAAAAAGTTGGCAAAATTCTATAATAACATTCTTCATTACTTCGAGCACCGGCCTCTGCATACTCTCGCACCAATATCCTTCCAAAGCTGTTTTGGTGAACCTCATCTGCGCTGTCCATCCAGTTCATCGCCGAATATTTTTCGCGGTGGAGTTCTTTGTTCATCTACCCAATCGCAGCATGCACAACTGTTGTATTTTGATATCCTTGAGCAAGTCTATGGCGGCAGTCAGCTGATACAGTTAATGGTAGTCTTCGTTCGGCGTTAGGGAGAAATATATAAGGTATATTAAAACTCTATACATTAAGACAAGTTTTTGTGATTGCTTGACTAAATATAGTTTGAACTTGCGCCAAAGACTTTATGATACCAGTTACCGAATTCCATCTACGAATCGCTGAATCGTTCAGAATAGTCCACACTTGACACCAGCTGTTTCTGACTATGGCGAATAATTTGCTGAAAAAAAATTCGTATGAAAACCAACTGTTCCTGTTTTTGCCAATAGCGACGAGGGTTTCTATGAGAGAGGTGTATTGGAGTTACCTTCAAATTTTATATTTGATCTAAATCATTGTAAGTTAAAAGAAGTCATCAATATAGTGCAAAAATAATGGATTTCTTTTTAATGTAAGGTGCGTATTTGGTGGATTATTTTCCCCCCGAGAACTGATTCATATGTTTGTGTTGTAAACCAGGATTTTGCACTGATTAGATATAGGAAATTTATACTGTTCTCAATTAGCTACAGCTTAATTTCGAAAAGAGGCTATACCATATTCTGCTTCCCCCAAACCGTCCACGCTATATATCTTTTCTTACGGGACAAATTTATAACAAACTTTACAAATTACACAAATTGCGTTTTTGTTTTCTTTGGTCGGGACACTTCATATGAAGTTCAGCTTATGTAAATATTAAATCTTTGCGAACTTACCCTTAGCTAAAATTTCATTATTAAACAGTTCCTTCAAATTATGGTTTCAAACTTTCTTGCATTTTTAATTTAATTTATTTCTTTTTTATCTCAAGAATTATTTATGGGCCTGAATAAATATTGTTTATTCATATTAATGGTTCACAGAAACATATCGGGTGTTTTGCTAATTGTTGAATAGTTATAAATACTTTATTTGTTTACTTTTGATTCTGCTTAATGTAAATACGAATATAATTGTTGTTCACTTTTTCATGTGATTTCATCTATAACACATTCCACACCTCTCACATTCACTTCAAAATTGCGAATATTTTTCATTCTTAGAACTTAAAAATTTGCATTGATTTGTGTTTTTTTTCGGCTGGGGGTAATTTTGGTATGCACAAATAAATATTTCGGCAAACCGTTCACTTTATTTCTCTTAAAATTTAAATAAAGCGTCCTTTGATTTACTGAACGACTTACAATGAATTTATGCCCTTTTTCGTCGTTACGAAAGTAACGATTGTGTTAAGCCCTTCGTTGACTTTTAAAGGTAACGCGTAATTTGAAGAACTGCCTGGATGCGAACACCTTCAACTCTCATCATGAACTGAAGTGTTCAGTTACGATATGTACAGATTGTTTATCCATATAGCGATAGTATTCGTTATATGTTGAGTGTGGCGTTATTACCAACGAATACCGACGAGGCATGCGCTCTGCAGCTGTGGGGCGCCACGTGCAATTTCGTTTGTTTTCAAAACATATTTAGATTTGTTTGTTTACATTAGAATGAGCTTCTTCTTTTGCAAGACTAAGCAGTCAAATTGAAAAATAATTTCGTATAATTTAAAGTTTACGATATAAAATCCCGCATAATAATTTGCTTGAGGAAAAGCACAGAAGAGATAAACCATTGTGGTTGTCATGAGGAAGCAAAGCGAAACTTAAGTCCGAAGCCAAAACTCAGTCTTCACGCGGAGCAACTTGGGAAATGTTGTTCCGCATTCGGGGGCAACGGATAAGTAAAACCCGCCGGTGGTTGTGCCTGCTACTACAATCATTTATGTACTTTCAACGAAGACACTGGAGACCAACATATAAATTTCAGTCAGATGGACTGACTTACTATAATTTTATCCAACTTCCTTTTGTGTTTGTGTTAAAGCACAATAAAAAGGACCACCGATTTTTACTAAATCGGTCAATTTGTATTTGTGGTATCATAATGGACGTGGCAATACCATCAGGTATTTTTATAGCACCAAATACCTGATGGGACCTGAATTATACTGAATATAGTGCAATTGAATGAATGATACGAATCTAGAGATGTATAAGTTAAATAAGGTAATTAGTAGGGGAGGCGCCACAGAGGACCTAGTAACATCAAGTTAAGAATTAAGGATTACAGTGGAAAATAAAAATTCGATAAATCGATCTGTTCGAAAGGTAGTAGAATGGGCGTGACATCATTGTCCATTTTCGCTCTCAGAACACAGATCAAAAACGTACGATATAATATGTGCAAATTTGGTGCAACCGATAGGAAGACATGAAGGGTAGAATATATGGGTTAAATGGGTCATTTGTATGGGAGGTATCACAATTGGCGTGATTACTTGGCTGATTTTTTTCGGTAAGCAATGTGATGAACAAAAGCTTTGACTACTGCAACAGATTAGTTAGAAATTACAGAGAATTGATTGAATGTCGAAAAATCGACAAGTTCGCGTGGGAGGTACCAGAAAGGGTGCGGCAATGTGCTCTGTTTTCATTCTGAGGTCTTGCTTTGGTAAGTGCTCAACGTGTGCCAAATTCGACTAAGTTTAATGCAATCACGGAGGGAAAAATTTTAATATAAAAAAAAATTGCTGCGGATTACCGATGATGAGTTTTAAGGAGGAAATTGAATTTGGGAAAATGGGTCAATTTGTATGGGAGGTATCAGTGGACGGATATAGCCCATCTACAATTCCCGGCTACAATCTGGGAAAATATCAGATTGTGCCAATTGTTCTGAGATATCTTAATTCATAAATTGAAAGGGAAATATTTTAACTTTTTTAAGAAAATTGATGCAAATAATGATGAACTATTGCTTTTTATAAGTTAAAAATTAGTAAATCAGATCTTTATTCACACTAAAAGCGCCTGCGAGATAAAACTCATTTCGATTCAGAAACCCATAAGATTTAAGAATTCATAAGAGTTGCATAGAAGTGTGATCTGCATCCAGTCAAAATTTTTTCTATTTTGCCATTAGGTTCAATCGCCTTAACACAGAATTTTAAATGTTATTATTTATTATTAGAGTATCAAAACTGATAAATCAGTTTTTGCAGTTTTTAATTTTTAGTTAGCAGATAATAAAATGTGTAATTAAATGTATCTTATATACGAGTACAAACTATACACACCATATA
>JAHXMU010000450.1:1785118-1829013 GCA_019455685.1 Philornis downsi | reverse complement strand
ATAGAAAGGTGTCGTCATGGACGTTTTTCGTATAGAAATTATTTTCGTGGATGCTTTTCGTACAGAGAAGTGTTTTTCATACGGAAAAGTGTATTCATGAAAGTTTTTCGTATAGGAAAGGGTCTTAATGGACACTTCGTTAACATTTTTCGTATAGGAAATTGTCATCATGGAGATTTTGCGTACAGAAAACTGTCTTCGTGCACAATTTTTGTATAGAAAAGTGTCTTCGCGGACATTTTTCATATAGAATAGTGCCTTCGTGGACATTTTTCGTATAGAAAAGTGCCTTCACGGACATTTTCCGTATAGAAAAGTGTTTTTATGGACGCTTTTCATATAGAAAAGTGCCGCCATGGACGCATTTCGTATAGAAAAGTGTGTTCATGGACACTTTTCGTATAGAAAAGTGTCTTCATAGACAATCGTGGAGAAGAGTGTATTCACACTTATAAGTTATATACATTGTAGAGTATATAACTTATGAATATATTATAATATAAATAATTTTGGTACAAAATCATATATTCATTGCTTCTAAAATTGCTTAGTTTTCATTGATGAGGATAGTTTCTAATTACATAGAAGTTATTCCGAAGAACTTCTTCGTTTATGAAAATAATGCTGATAATGTGGGATTATTAAATTTTTTTCTGAAAATCCAATTTTCATTACGCTGTGAGCTTTGTTTCAGAATCGATGAAACGGTTCCATAAACGATTAGCATCGTTTCTACGACAGGCATCTATTGAGTTCACCGATTTTGGCACGAAATGTTAATCAGTTCCGGACCTCAAGAAGTTGATATTATTATATTTTTGGACGATCTCTTTGTTTTTTTTCTTTTTCAATAATTACATTGTCGTAATAAAAACATTCTTTAAGGCTTGAGTACGTTGCTATGAGTAAGGCCGTAAGCTCGCAAATCTTTAGTAAGTTATTATAAATAAAAGTTCAGATATTTCAAATTGTTCATCTTTCCCGCTTTACATCTATAAACTTGAAATGAAAAGAAAAATATTTCAAACTACACGAAACCGCAGTTTTATGAGTAATACAAAAATACCTGATGAAGTTTCCATAATTGTGTATATTTGAATATATAAAACCATAAATAACAAGATTCAAGATTTTTCAGTTGCCAAAGTGGTGGAAAGTACTTTTTTGCTTGTGGCGGTTTTCATTCATAAGTTGCAATGCCTTGACATTGTGTGTAGTGCGGGAAAAAATCAGAAAAGAACTAATTATTTCTATGCGCTGGAATTTCTTTTATGTTACGTGGTTAAAACAGGAAACATGACATTGCAAGACTTAGGTGGAATAAAACAAGCCAAGATAAACCATCATAAACACCCAAAAAAGAACGCTCGACAAGAGTAAATTAGACAGCAAAGTATTAAAACAGTTTAGAACTTTATATTCTTGAAACAAAATGTTTTCTCTTTTTTATTTCGTATCTAATTTGAGTTTTTGAGGTCGCTTGACTCCTCTTCGGGATACAACCATATCTTTTAATCATAATGAATGTTTTTCTCAATAAGTTAGTAAACAAGAAAAAAAGCACATCACATTATTATTGTGATGAAAACGGTTGTGGGGATCCTCTTCAATGAATTAGGTCATGTCCAAAAACACTCCGTTGTCCAGAGCAACCGCTAATAATGCTGCCATATACGACGGCGTTATCAAAACTTGCCAACGTATCAAACAAAACTCAAAAAAGTTGGAAAACATTTTCTTTATTACATTTTTCAATATAATCTTATAATATTTATTATTATTATTATAATATCTTATATAATTCAATGGCTTCTATACTCCGTTTATAGTAATAACTGTCAAACTCCTTAAAATAGTCATCAATCGCGGACTCCACCTCTTCATTTTTGGCAAATCTTTTACCAAAGAGCCAGTTTTTCAAGCTCGGAAATAGAAAATAGTCTACGGGAACTAAATCTGATGAATAATTTTGATCATCGTGAATAGTGAATGTGTGGATGGATGTGTGTGGATGTGTAGATGTGTGAACTGAAGCATTGTCTTGATGAAACAACATTTTATTTTTCGCCAAACGCGTCCTTTTTTCCATAGTTTCATCACCTAAACGCTGCAATAAATTAGCATACTGTTGTTCACTTCTGAAGATAATCGATAAAAATAATCCCATCCGCATCCCAAAAAACAGACGCCATGACCTTACCTGCAGATGGAACCGTCTTCGCCTTCCTTAGACACGACTCTCCCATTCCAGTCCACTGCATCGGCTTTTGTCTCAGGTGGGAAGTGGTGAAACCATGTCTTATCCATGATTATAAATCGGCGCAAAAATGTGTCTTCATTGCTGTGAAAAATCAATATACACTCTACTGAAACATCTTTACAAAGTGTTTGCTCTATTGAACGCAAGCGCGGCACCTATCTTGCGCACAGCTTTCTTATCTTCAAATCTTCGATCAACATACGATGTATAGCACATTTCAGATAGTTGATGCACCTTCAGCCGACGATCATCCAACATCATTTTGTGGATTTTCTTAACCGTGTCTGGCGTGGACACTTCAATTGGTTGACCACTACGGTGTTCATCTTGGCAGCACGTACGGCTACGGTTTAACTCTGCTACTAAATATAAATATTTTACAGTCGTTAACAAAGGAGCAGACTCCCTCAGAGTAGAATCTAGCTCGGCTTTGATATTGGTTGGACTGGAACCATTCAAATGGAATTACATAACGGTGAACAATTTTTTCTATGTTTACAAATTCATAGAGATCGTTTACTTTTGATGGCTGAAATAAAAATACTGAACAACGTGGCGTACTGAAACTTAAAACATGTGTTTTATAAGGTTGCCACTTTTCACCAAAAATTTTTTTTAAAATATTGGCACCAGGTCGACTAGTTTTGGGACCGCCCTTGTAACTACTTATTATTAGGACCTCAACATTTCAGATTTGGGGATTCAGTATTGTCAGGGCTGGAAAATGACAGCAAAAACCCGATTGTGTGGGAAAAACTGAAATTAGCTTTTAAAAGGTAACGCCTTTTAGTAGGACTCAGAAACCAATGTACGTTAATTACGTATTGTAGGTGGAAACATAATGAACAAAATGTTCGTTGATACCTAAAGCTCTTCTTTGATTATATTTGTACTTAAAATTAGAACCAATTAACTAATTCATGGGAATTACAAACGGCAACATTAACGAAGTTAACGTTATAACAACTTGCGCACTGAGGGGAGTGGGCGCACTGTAAGGAGATGAAAAGAATGGTGGATGTACATCGTTAGTTATACAATGGTTGTAAATCTTTATGCAATTCATGTAAATGGGCCTCATTGACAAGTGGGCACATCGTCACAACCCTTCTGGTAGCTCTCATACAAGTTGGCCGATTATCAGAAATTCAATCTTCACTCTATCAGAGGGGTTCATAATTCTCTGCAAAAATTAATAAAATCGGCAGGTAGTCACGCCTCTTCTAATATGTCATATACAAATGTTCAATATAACCTATATATTAGTGGCTATATCGTATATACTTGAAGAAGTTGTGCTGAATTTAGTCAAATTTCACACACATTATACGTTAATTGACCTAAGATCTGAGACCGATTTATGAAAACTTAATTTTCTCCTTTAATTCCTAATTCATAGAAGTTACATAAATTATTATTAAAAGCTTTAGCAAAAAAACAAATTCTCGAAATGAACTCGATGGTTCAAGAGCAGAAGAGAGAAACAAACATTTCGTTAGAAGAACTCGGCTTTTAAAATACTGTTAGAATTCGATATAACGAATTGGGCAAAGAAGACGAAAAATTTTCTATATAACAGATAAAAATTTATGTAAATTCGATTCGTCATCTAAGTAAATAAGTAAATATATCGGAGCTGTGTTCGATATACGTATCTTAGCACATCAATCCATTAACATTCAAAACTCCAAATATCAAACAAATATTAAAGGTGTATGTTGTATATACCAACATTTGTATTCTTCTCGTTGTCTTTTAGTTTCCAAAATGCATTTGTTACTATGTGCAAAGCAATTAATCAATTAAATATCTACCTAATAATGACCAATAGGACAGATACTTTGTCATAGGAATATTTCTGACTGCGTTGTAATTGAATATGTTATTAACAAACTAGCAATTAACGCTTGCAGTAGGCAATGCCATAAAACTCCAATTAATAGAATTGAACCGGTCCTTGTGGACATATTTGCACTAGCAGCTCTAATCCAGGCCTTCCAACCACACAATACTGTCAGTAGTTGTATTTAATGATTTTACCGTTCAAAGCTGTTATTTATATGTCTACCATTTGAGAGCGTTATCAACATTGTGCCACTTCAATCTTTTTATCGCAAGAATAAACGTAATTATCGCTGAATTATTATTGCGAAAGCTAATAGAAAATTCAATTGAATATATTTCATTGTTGACTGTTCGACAAATTGTTAATTAATGTCAATTAATGATGAATTTTCTATATTATTTATACTATATTATTTACACTATTACACTGGTCTACAAAATTGGGGGAAAAAATTGACTGCAGAAACGAAGCATGTTTTTTAACTAATTTTAATTTAATTTTAACCAATCTGAGGGCGATGAATTCGAATCTGACATACAAATTGGGCTATCACGTCTTGTTTTTCTATCGAATGCTGACAATACTATAAAACAGTCAATACTGATACTACAATTTCACAATTACTAATTTGACAGAATCCCACATTCATTTTAAATCTTCATAACATGTAGTAGCGTTTAAGCGTTTACTGATTCAAGCTATTTTTGCTTTGTGTGTGGTGACATTTGGTTGGAAAAAGGGATAAGCAATATCTGCATATTTACGTTATTTTGGTTTTGCTGTCAGAAACTTGAACAAACCAGGGACACTGACAATGATTTGGTATAGTTGCAGAACTGTTTTGTACAAGTGGTCAGATGGTAAGAAGAACTTTTTCGATTTTTCAATTCCAGTACTTTGGGGAGAGTCAAGTAACCACCAGACCGATTCTTAGTTCTGTTTAACAAACGCTGCTTAATTCAATACGATAAATCGAAAAAATGTTACTTACGCGAATGTCTCACTGGTTTTCAAACCAGTTCAACGTCCACCAAATGATGCATTACCAGTCATTCCCAGTGCTACGAACAGTGAGTTTGAAATAACTTTCACCAGCAATAGTAATTTGTATCAGGGTGATGATGAACGCCATTTAGTGACTCAAGTTGAACTGAATGATCTAATTCGGGATTTACATTTAATGCAGCAAGACGCAGAATTAGTAGCTTCACGCATGCAGCAGTGGAAACATCTTGCAGTTGGGACAAAAATAATAATCTATAGGGATAGAAGCTTGGAATTGACTGTATATTTTGTAAAGAAACCCGGTATTTTATACTGTACTGATGTTGATGGTTTATTTCGAAGAATGAACCGGCCATATGATAAAACTGAATGGAGATTATTCATCGATGGCTCAAAACACAGTTCAGAGTCTCTTTTTTTGCATAATAGAAATGAAAAACCATCTATACTAATTGTTAATGCCGTTAATACAAAGGAAAATTACGAATCAATAACTGAAATTTTGGAATTACTCAAGTTGTGTGGTTTAAATTTCTTTGTATACCAGAATATAGTATAGACCATCGTAAATAACTGTAAATTAATCTGTTTCAGGTCATTGCTTTTTTGACTGGTGAGCAAGGAGGTTTCACAAAATATTGTTGTTTCCTTTGTCTATGGGATAGTCGCGCTACATGTCATCACTACGTCAGACCAGAGTGGCCAAATAGCACTGAGTATTATTTAACAGGAAAACAAAACATTTCAAATAAACCATTAATTGATCTAGACAAAGTTGGTGCAGCATTTAAATATTTTTTAACGGGTTTTCTTACAATTTCATATGTTAAAATCAAATCAGGCATATTTGTTGGCCCTTAGACCACAATGTTTATTAGAGAAAAAATGTGGAGATTTAAAATCTTTCAAGAGCGTCGTAAACAGTTTTCTTGGAAACAATAGGAGTGAAAACTGCAGACTAATTGTTGCGAATGACACTCAAAATGCATTTTGTTCATCTGCATTCAGATTTGTTTCTACAAAACCTAGGTGCGGTGAACGACGAACAAGGGGAGCGTGCTCACTAAGATTTAATGAACATTAAAAGAAATTATCAAGGACTCTAATACGTGAAACCGAACCAACAAAATACAAACGTCGTTCAAAAAACGCCATTCACTTTTGAAAGTTCATTGATTTTTAAATAAACTAATGATTTTTTATATAAAAAAAAAAAACAAATAAAAGCATTTTCTTTTGCATCTCGAAAACCTGACGTGATAGAGAAAAAACAATTACAGACCCGAATTCAGCCCACCAAATTACTTTAGGAAAGATATTTGGTTGCTCCAGTCCAAAACTTTGTTGGTTAGTATCATTTACGTTTGTAAATACTTCCATAAAATTTGCTGTATTATTTGTATTAACATATTATTATGACATATTATTTATTTTTAAAAACATTAGCTTTACTAGATGTTGCTTAATAAAAATCAATTATCGCTGACAAAAAGCCTATCGCATAGAATGGGACACATGATTTTGACTAAATGGTCAGTTATAACAATAATGGTGAGCTTATTATACAAATACTGACATTTTGATGCCATATGCAATTGAATAGAATAGAATTGGAATTGAATAAAAATAGTAATCCATCCCAGCAGTTACACGTGATTTTTTTTTTTATCTATATACTATTTTACAGGGTAAATGAGTTTAGTTCCTTCACACGCAGGAAAAGTTGTGAAAGAGAAGGTGTTGGAGGATTGAAGTCCTTATAGCGCTTATCGTCAATTGCTTTCAAGGCAAGTTCTCCAATAGGTGGAGATACATTTTAATATTTATACTGCGTAAGCTGACTAGTTCAATTTATTGTTATTAGGATATTAGTGGAAGTATCCAATATGTTCATTGTTAAACAATATCTTAATTTAACGCATTTAAGCGTCAGATAAAATCGTCTCTACTACGGTTTAGATTATTCCAGCATAGTTTTGGTTTCCCTCTTTTGCACTATCAGTCATTCACACAATGTGAACTAAACAACGCATTTTTTTCATAGTCGAATACCCAAACTCGATTCCGAATCATACCCATAAGAAGAATATCTATACAATTTTTTGCCGCAAACTTAAGTGCTTAAGATTTCAGTATATCTTAAAAACATTTTCAATTTTAAGAGAAATATATTATTGTTCGCGCGGCTAGTAGCAAGGCTTTACAGTGTCCGGCAAGACTTTACCGTCTCATATTTTCTGTTTGTTATTTTAGCTTCCAAAATTAATCATATGAAAAATCCATCGGCTTTAACTCTGGGAAATATGCTGGCCCTTGTTGTGAGGAAATGAAGCTGGGAGCTAAAACGTTGGATTTCAAAGGCTGATGATGCCGAGTCTTGCTGAAACATCTAATGGTTTCTACGTGCCAGATGTAACAAAGTAAAGTTTAAAATCTTTCAAGGTAAATTTGTTGACACTTTGACATTTAACTGCGTAAAACTTCGAGCGCCTACCCCTGATGATGTTTCTTCCGATTATTTCACTGCACCAGAAATAAAATCTTCTGCTTGTTTTTTTTATTTTATTTCGAATAGTTTTTTTATTAGAAACGTTGCTAAATACTGTAGAAACTGACCGCTTTTCGGCCACGACCGACAGGATATCTTGGTTAGTATATGCGATTATCGTGCATTATTCCGTTGGTTAGTACTCTGTCACAACCGGCGAATATTTTTAGTAATTGAGAAATTGACAAGTCTATAAAAAGCTTGACAACAAAAAAAAAAAAAAACAAGTTTGATCAAAATCATAGCCTTCTGTATGTATGTTTTATTTACCTTTTTTTTGAAACCGAAAAAATTGATAAGCCTGTATATATTTATGTAGGCGAGAACATGTTTTTTGTTCTTATTATATGGTTAGTATAAATGTTGAACAAAGAGAACATGACAAGTGCTTTGCAGCTACTAACGAACAAACTTTCTCAATCAGATATTTCTTTTTTGATTACTGAGAAAGATTTGAAAATACAAATGCCATGAAAATCGTAAGAATACGTAATAGAGGATCATGCTTTCCGCCGCTGTTTTGAACTTCTGCAGTGCAAGTGTGTGTGTATGTGCGAATATGGCGAAGAGTGTTTAAGGATGGCAAACTGTCCTTTAGCATACGAACGACTTTGAGTGGGTGTTTACATCGTTGTCAATGTGCCTCCCGTTGCCTTTGCGACATTTACACTCGATTAGACATGTTAGTCGGACATCTTCGAAAGGGAGCTTGCTGGCTAAAGTGTATTCAAATAGTTGGCTGAAGCAGCTATTAAAATAACCATAATCGAACGGAAACACAAGCAGATGTTGATGTATGTTGGCCACTACCACCCTGTTGAGCATGGAGTAGGTTAGAATTCTGTAACAATACGAATTAGTGACTTTGAGTGGGAGATTGTTACTTACTTCTTTGTGTGATTAAACTTAACTCACGTATTCAAACTACTTCGATTTGATAAGCTTCCATTCATTACTTTCCCAAAAGTTGCCATAAATTCGGAAACTTCATGCATTTTGATGTAAAACTTTTTATGGGAGGATATTGAAACTTAAGTCAGAAACTTTCCTGTGATTGCAATAACTGAGCGTAATATTCACCACTCGGGAGAGTGGGCCTCTATATTGTCTAGAAAACAAATAAATAGCACTCATTCATGCCTTGGCCTTTTATCCACTAGGAACTATAAGGAAACATATTGTTTTTTAGTGGTAGTTAGTTGATGACATTGCTTTGTTGTGGTGTTAGTGTGTCTCTGATTTATGTATAGTTTTCACAATATAAATATATAAAAGGTATAGTAAAAATAAATTCATTATTTTTGCATGGCATTGAAAGTTTTACTCAGTGTAGATAGAATAATCTGATTTACGTGATATATGCACTGTTTAGTTTGATAACATGTCGGCATTTTGAAGGTATTTCTATTAATCCTCCTTCAGTCAATTTTCACAAGTTTTTCTTGAAGCAAATATTTCACTACAATCATTCGCCATAGACAGTAACAGGCGGTAATCATGTTGTGCCAGGTTTGGACTATACAGTGAATGCATAAAAATCTAATAACCAAGGTCCCGGAGCTTCTGGCGAGCCGCGAAGCAACACAATTCCTCTATCGTTGAATAAAGATGACCGCTTTTAACTGATTGCTTGCTTCAGACAGTCCAGTTGCTGACAGCACAAGTCCAAATTAAGGCTTCCGGAAAAGTTTTTCCATGATACCGATCAGTCGTTGTTTTGATATTATCCACATATAGGTACAAATGGTTCTTAAGGGTATAAGACGAAAATATACCAGCAAGTACTGCTTGACAAAATTTGAAAAAATGGATCAATTCAATCTGGTACGTGTACAATTACCGATTCGATTTATATCTCTTATTCGCTTACATTAAACTGAATCAGATTTAAGCTATTCAATTACACTGGATCCAGTCAGATTTAGAATATGTTAATCGTTTGCTAAAGTAATGTCTGACAATGAAAATGGATCCCATCGCCACACATTTTCTAGTGACTCCTAAAAAAAATTGTTTGATTTTACGAAATTCAAATATTTCCTCTGTAATTTCTGACTATTTTCCTAAAATATATTAGGTATTTGTTTACTGCATTGATTTATTATGCCTGAAAATTTTGTTTACAAAATTTTAAAGTAATCACTCCTCCACACAAATGGACGATTTCACCCGTTCAGGCTCAGCTTTACATCCTACAAGCAATTACGCTGTATTCAGCCAAATTTGGCACACATCATGTGTTTAGTCTCTCACACTTTTGCGCTATAGCAAAAGGACGTCGTTTAAAGTCTGTTTATCTGATTGAAATTTCAACAAAATAATAGAAATCGTCAAGTCCGGTCATCATATGAGCACTGTTTCAATTGGTCAGAAGCTAAGCATTGTATAATATAAAAAAAACTATTTGGAACCACTTGAAGACTACATACGAAAAGAAAATCGACGTATGGGTATTAATTCGACCCTCGTGGGTCGAAATGCCACTTGCGAATCGATGATGAATCGCAACAAGATCGAGACACTTCTTAAGCTGATGATGACAACATCAGGTGAAAACGGTCGTGGTGATGTAAATGGTGGCCAAACTACACTGAAAGCAATTGGACCGTTTGAAGGAAGCAAAAACTAGACGTGGCCGGCTTTGGTCAAAATGATAGGAATTGTGTACCGTCAGGACAATGCCAGAATGTGCACATCGATAATGGGTTGCCAAAAGTTTCGGCAGGTTGGTTGTGGGATTCTTACGCATCGACCTTATAGTCTGCTGCTGGCTACAAGTGATTACCACTTGATCCTATCTATGACGAATAATTTTGGCAACGAAAAATTTGCTTCAAGGGAAAATCAACTGTCCCAGTTTGCTGCCAATGAGGAGGAGAGGGATATAACGGAATTAATTTCAGAATGACAATAGGTTATCTTAACAGAACAATGCATGTTTGACCTTCTTCAATGTCATGCAAAGGTAATGGATTTAATTTTATTACTCTTAATATTTCCTTTTTTTGCATTGTGCCAATAATTATTTGGAAGTTGTGATAAATGAAATTTACTGTATTGTTTGGGAGCCATCATCTGATTGCAAAGCTACAAGTTTCTCTTTGTGAAAGTGAAATGATGTTGTTGATTTTGTTGCTTTGTTTTGTCGATTTTATTTATTTGCTGCGCGAGTGCCAAATATATGATTCATTAACTCAATATTTGGTATTATCACACCTGTATCAAATTCTCGTTTGTTCGTTACGTTACAAATTTTAGTGCCGGGTTTTCCATTTTGCGGTATCAGAAGTAAAGTTAAATGAAACACACTTTTATTTCATTATAATGCTTGGACCTTGCCATTATGCACAAAATACAATATTTGAATTACCATCTCTGGATTGGTTGCAGCAGTGGATCCTTTTCGACCACTTTTTCGCACATTTTGGGCGTTATCGTATGTTGGTTTTTAAATACTCCAAATTATGCTTTCTGAAAACTTCTCATGCAATAAAGCCAAAATCGTTCATGTTGTGCGGCTGGTGTCACCGTCTTGTTGAAACTACATATGGTCCAGTTCATAATCTTCAATTGCAGGCTACAAAAATTCAGTTATTACACGCCCAAAGCGCCCTGAATTGAAATTTGAATTATCCGCCACACTTTCACTAACAGAAGCGATATTTTTGGAAGTGCGCACATTGCGATGATGCACAAGCCTGACCACATCTTGTGGTTTCAGTCTCTTCAAATTTCTTTATATTCTTGCCAATTCCTTACACAGTAAGTCGATTATGACGACCATAATCACCCCGCATGTGCGAAAAGTGCCCACGTTTGAATCACTACTTTTGTAGTAAGTTTTAACTATTTTTAGCGTTCTTCGATTGTTAAACGATCCGATTCACAGCTGAGAGTCTTGCCAAACCCTCGATTTTGAAACCACTAAATTCGTAACCTGTTATGTGTCCAGTTAGAGTTGTAATTTGAAACTGACGTTGTTTACTTCCATTCGCAACAGTTCGGTCTTAAAAGAGCTGATGAGCATGCAATTCCTAGTTGCATTGAAATTGAATTTTCAGATGAAATATCTGTTAGTGTTCGTTACAATTCTCTATAAATCGCCATTTACCGAAATTCCTACACATTCATATCTTTTTTAAACCTTTTTTAATGGAATTGTATTATCATACCAACGAAATAGCAAAACAGTTTAAATACATGACGAATGTGAATATCTGTCCGATGACGCGAATTACGGCAACTTTTTGTCAGGTTACTGAATTGAATGAGTATAGAGGCAGGGTCATAAATGAAGTTCAGCTTAACTCTTAAGTTACCGATATTTTACTGCCTACACTGTGGGTGGTCAAATATATCTATGTAGGACATCAACATTTTTGATTAACTGCACAAAACAAAGAATCAACTAGCTAATTAATCTGAATGATTGAAGCATCTATGAATTCTGCAGAAAATTAAAAACAAAAACCTAATTCGTATGAATTTCGTGAATCGAAAATGGGGGAATCTTCACATCTAATTAGCTTACGCCCATTGTATTTTTAGGCTCACTGGAAGCGTCCTATCTAATAACTACAATCTGCCTTAAGGCTGGTACTGTACTGTCTTCTCACGGTAAAAATATTAATTTTAACATTCGCTGACAAAAGGTAAAAAAGATGAGGGTTCAACGAAATAATTTCTATAAAATGAAATAATTCCAAAAAATACTTACATTTTGCATATGAAATAAATCCACAAATTTTCGATGTTGTTTAAGTTTTTTCGGAAATAATTTATCTCAGAATATATTGAAAAGAAAGAAATGAAATAACAACTGAATGAAAATTGTACTAATTCCAATGAAACATCGCCCAAGAGTTTGATATTCTTTCTTCGATAACTGATTGCCACCAGAATTACATTTTACTCTTAATCACGAGGCTTCTTGATATGTTAGATTATGATTGGGAAATGATAGTAACTCCGCCCGTATTACACAAAGACCACATCTCATAAGCAATATATGAGATTTATTACATTTGCTGTTAACATAGGAGAAATAAACCCTGGAAAAAAACTAAATTATCGGCTGAATGGATTACAAGCGAAAAATAGTAGTTTTATTGACAATTCAATCTTTGGCTCTATTTTAGTTAGGGAGTGGAGCATTATACGATTATGTCAGATGTTATTCTGATTAACCCACTTTAATTGCCAGATGGTTATAATATTAATTAACAAAAAAATTGTTAAGTCCGCATTTATTTACATTCGTTCCATTATTGGCTATATATACGTATGTGCGTTGTCACTTAGGATATACTTTGTGGCTTTGCCACTTTCAAACACACTTCTTTACAAGCTGATATCATTATAAAACCATGTATCAGCCCACGCAGATATCATTTCTGTTTTATTTTGACATACGATCATTCACTTCTAAATAAGAAATTGGTATTAATAAGTAACATGGATTTCCTGTCATTATCCCTTTTTTTTGCATTCCCTTCAGAATCAAACTGAAATATTACGAAAGGCTCCTTTAGTGGAAGTGGTTCAACTCTTAAACTAAAATCTGTCATTTAGCTTTTCCTTCAGCAATATTAATTGCATATCATGATGATTGAAACTTAAACTTTGCATTAAGTTTTATTTTATACATATATGCAATGTTTACATTGCATTCCACTAATAGAATGGAATTGACACAAGTTGTAGGGCGGCAAGTTAGAAGGGCGCCACGAGCTCACCATGAATTTCATGAACGAATACGATCTGGCTTAGTAATGGTTGAAGTCACTTAACCTCTTCTTTGAATTGTGAAGAATTACAATAAATAATGATGAACTACACTGAATTAGAGAATTTATGTTAAATTTTCTAGGGTAATTAGCTTTTACATTTTTATGAATTATGATGAATTATTAGGTTGAATTAGGTTGAATTCCATTGAATTGTGTAAAATTGAATCGAACTGACTTGAATTAAATTGAATTAATATTATTTGATGAACATTTCCCATAAATGGCTAAAATTTATTATTTATTTGTTAGAACAAATGATATTTCGAACGGCCTTGTAGTTGTAAAAACCTCCTACTTTGTTGGGAATAATTGGCAACACCATGGTGTCGTAGTGAATCTCGGTGGTGACTGCCTTCTTCTTTTCTGCATCCACCAACCGTCCTTTGAATCTTCAAATAGAATCCCAATTTTATAATGTAGGTAACAATGCATAAAAGTTTTGTCTTTTCTTTCGATTCCTCTCGTAAGTAAAATTCAAAACCTCCTGGATTTCGGGTCCCCCTAAGTTATCCGTCGATTTGGCCTGAATTCCAAGATAAAAAGACAATAAAATTAAATAGTAATAATTTAAGTTCAAAATCGTTTTTCTATTACAGTTATTTATTATTTCTAATAGGCTATAATTCAAAATTGTTTATGTTGACTTCGGCAGTTGCCAAAATACCATCTTCAGTGTTTTTGCTTTCTCGAACATTATCACAATCTCAAGTTTCTATAGCTTCACATAACTATTGAGAAGTTTCACTTACTAGTACGAAAACATTCTCAACGATGAGAATAAACCAAATACAACTCAATCGCAACTTATCGCAAGTTCTTTTCTATGCGCCTGTCCATCAGACATATTTGGTAACCTATCTAAAAGTGGAATTGTTTAAAAATTATACGATTAACCTATTTTAAAATATTTAACTATATAAATCGAGTCGATCGATGTAAGTCATAACTTATATTTCTTTGCTTCCCATTACTGCAGCTCCTATACGTTTCACAATACGTTATGAATCCTTTTAAGATTATTCCATGTAGTTACCATTAAAACGCTGTGTACTAATTGGCGAGATTAAAAAGCTCATCAGCATGATAATCGGCAATCTGTGACATTTAAATTCGTCCTCGTCTATATTCATATCGACTTATTTACTGTAAACGACTTATTATTTGTAATTTAATTAACATGAGATGTTTAAAGTAAAAATAACATTTGAACATTTTCTGCTATTTATCTCTGCAATCAAATTTCTTTGGGACATCACGATTGCTATTGTCAAAAGCTATATTGAATGTGTGAACTACGCTTACATATGAACAAACTACATTAAGAAAGCCAAATAATGAGGAAATACGTGAATTTCCCAAACAGCAAATAACAACAGATCTGAGGTTATTCTTTTGAACCAAACCGTTTACACCCACTCACTGTATATTGCCACGCGAAGTTCTTTGAGGAGGAGCGTGACACGAATGTTATAAATCTTTGATTATCATACGAAATTCTGGAACGGCATTAAATAATTCTAGAAATTTCCTCCACTTTAAATCACTGGGTGCCTGTTCCTGATGGCCACATACTATACATAAAACAATACCAATTATTTGGGACAGCCCCCAGGGCAGCAACATTTTAATAAAATTAATTTGGCTCACTACTTCCAGAATATGCATTAAGGTAACGGGGTTTCAAATTCTGCTAAACGACTGAGAACCTTACGACTATCTATACAGTGTCAGGACCTTAAGGTAATCATCATTAGGTTAGGGGCGGCATGTGAAATTTATGCAGAATTTGACGAAACAGGAATACTAAATAACCCAGCATTGTTGGTTATTTCGCATCATAAATATAAATAAAATCTCATTATAATTGCAGCATTTGGAATCATTTTAAACTAATGTGGAGGTATACATTTGGATGTAAAACAAAGCTTCCTAACAAAGGTTTGGGAAAAATATTAATATTATTTGTTATAAAAATATTTAGTTTTATCTATTAATCTACAGAATATTTCTTGCTTTTTTCATTTTAATCTTGGCCGTAATTATGTCAATTATGGTTTATACAGGGATTCAGTTTCCTGTGAAGTCAGTAACGGCCTGGCGCGTGTAATTCTCTGTTGTTCGAATGGTTGCAAAGTCGCCTTGTTTAAACTAAATGTGGTCAGAATAGGGGCTTCCAGTCGAGTCAATTCTTGCCATCACGATAGGTCAAGCAACGTTAAACAAAATTACAATGTCAACTTTAGCATCTCTAAATAAATATAGAATGTAGAATAATAGTCATTATTCCGGCCAAGTGGCTATACCAAAATATTGGACTTATTGAATGATGCACATAGTAAGATATTCTCAAAGGTATGTCTGTGTAATCCTATTGATAACACTCGTACTTAACGATGCACCTACTTGGGAAAGAATTTTAATTGAAATTTGAAAATTTTACTTGAAATTTAAAACATATCAATTATACGCCTAAATTTAAGCTTAAAGTTCAAAGCATATCAACGGAATCGATCACAGATTCCGTTCGGAATTTAGGAAATGTTTATGGAAAGACAAAATTTAGAAATTCAGAAATTCAGAATGCGTTAATTACAATTTGAAACACATAAATTGAAATTCAAAACACAATATGCTTGAAATATGAACACATCAATCGAAATCCGAAACACGTCAATTAATGTTAAACCCCAACAATTGAAATTCAAATTTCATCAAATAGAATTCAAAAGATATAAAAATAAATATAGACATAAATGTAATACACATTACTTAGAGGTGAAGCCTTTTACGTGACTACTTTTAGCTGGCTATGATAATCAATTGTACTTCAACATTTTCTTGTCAAAACTTTGATAATTGACGGAAACTTTCCTATGTTTTACAGATCCTTCCTTAGTTGTACTGCATACAGTCAAATTTAGCACGCGTTATCCTTCTAGAGGCATTATTATGTTGCATCCCATACAAATTAGATGATTTATCAAAATGTAATTTTTTGTTGTAATCCTAAATTCGTAGACTTTTGCAATTTCTTTACGATGCTTATGACTCTCCGTAAAATTTTAAAAAATCAACCGGACAAACGCAACCTTTCTGAGATTTTACATATTCTAAGATTCATATATTTCATTTAATAGCTCTAAATTCAGTATAATTTAGCACGCATCAGGCATTTAGCCGACTTAGTTCTGCGTCCGTGGTTCGATTGTTAGTACATGCAACTATCGTTCGCATGATCCAGTTTTCAACCCCGCATATAGCCACTTATCAATCCGACAAGTCTTGTAAATACTGCAGGTCCCATTAAGTGAGTCTAGATATAGAATGCGTGTAAGTTCACTGAATATGAGAAGCCCTCCCATGTCTCATTCATGAGGTCCAAGAGAATTTATTTTAGCTCTCCGAATGGAAATAAAGTATTCTCATAGAATATAGGAATCCACCACTTCCATTCAGGTACTCCTCTTACTTTTGCGCCAAAGCAAAATGATGTTGCATGAAAGCATATGTAAGTTAATTCACCTGGCTGAAATTTCTATACTGCCCAGCAAAAGAAGTGTATCTGCGGAAGCTAAAATTCAAAGCAGTTTTTTTTTTTTTTTTTTTTTTTCAAAGTGGTGAAAATTCGCATAAATACCCATGAATTTAACATAACATGTCATATGAAGGAAGCGGTGTGCCTTCTTCACATCATCATTATAGCAATGAAAAATCCACCATTTTGATGAAATTTTTCATTTTATCAAACAAATTTTGTTTTTGGATCAGAATTTTCAAACCGCAATTAGACCATTAAACAGTGTTTCTATCAAATAATAATATTTAAATGGAACTAACGAGTTTGTTCAGATTTCAAAACGGTACGAAAATGCTTCTTTGGAAATGATAATATGCATATATTGCGCTATTGGAAGTAATGAAACTGTTATTCTTTTTGAATGACTTCCAGTTTTTTGTTTTTTTTTTTTTGCTGAGTGGTTCTATGAGGAACCATATCATTAAGGAACAAGAAAAAAATAAATAAATAAAAAAATAATTAAACGTTCGCACAAATAAATTATTTTGAAAAATATTTGGAAAATTTCAACTGATTTGCTCAAAGGGGCGCATCACTTAGCGGTGTCCTCAATTCGTGATGGGCTCCAAAAAAGGCTCTTTTATATTTTCCGGACATTTGCCATTACAGAGCAAGGCACCATCGTCTACTTCCCTAATTTTTTCATGCATGGTTTTCTTAAAACTTTTTTGAGATATTTTACTTTTCGTCATTATAGTAAAATTGCTCTTTAATTTCGTGCTTTTGTTATGGTTGCATGGGATTTTATATTATTCACTTTAAACATAAAATATGATTGTACTTCTCTTTATGTGAGTTTGTGGATAATTAACTTAATTTGCAAACTTTTTTTGATTTATTTGAAAATGCATAATTTAAATTAAATGTAATAAATGAAAGATTTTTAATGTTTGCACAATATGCACTCTTTGCAATACAAAATATTTTCATTTGGAGTAGAACCACATAACATAACTGTACGCAGCTGGAAAACGCAACTTGTGAAAAAGTAATGTGCCATCACACTGCGGGCATCTTTTGGAGGATTTTCTAAGAAGTCGTTGCCTACGCTATGATTTATTGGGCATACGTAAATGTTTTTTAGTTTCTTGCTTTTCATATTGCCAAGAAGACAGCTTATTTGATACTCAAGTTCCTCCACCTATAATATTCGATTTAATTTCTTCACGAATTTCAAATTAATATTTTATGCCGCAATATTACACTGTTTGTTATCTTTTACTTCTCTTCCGGTTTGCTCTACAAATTAAGTCCTTTAATTTCCTGTTTGTTTGCTGTTGATGGAGATTTTATTTCATAATTGATGCGTCAATTGTAACAAGTGGGTGGGAAGATAGATAATGTGTAGCTTTTTATCTCCCCCAGGAAGCTTGACAATCGTACTCAATGTCTTCTTATTTTATGACATCGAAAACGCTTGTCAAATATGTATTTAGATAGCAATTTAAGAGATCATTAGCATTTGATATTTATGCTATAGTTTGTATTCAGAAAATTTAATTGTATTGGTTAAAGAAAAACTAAACTGCCTCTATTTAACTTGTATTCTGTGAGAATCAAAAATTCTATTAATTTTTAAACAATTTTAAAATTCCACTGGAAACAGGAATTAATATGCGTTGACAAAACATTAGCAGAGCGCTACAAAATTGTATTTACAATAAGCTTGCAACTCAATTGAATGTATGCAGTCGGAACAGAATTCCGCGGCGCACTCAATTTTGATTCATCCCTTCTGGTACCACCGATGTAATTTGTATTATTTTCGGAAATTAATTCGTTGACCTCAGTAACATGAACTATTGACTATTGCATTGCTGTGTGATTGTCACTAAAATTTGAAAAGATAGGCGGATTAGCCACATTCCTTCTATACAAACGACGGATTTAGCCCAAATTTGGCAAACGTTATGCATTGCATAAATTGAAAAACGGAATTGAAAGTGAACAGCATTAGTACTCCACTTCTTGCATATCCGATGCAAGCGACCGATTTAACCCATATATTCTTAAGTTCATATCTTGCAGTGTATTCCATTGGAGCAGAATTTGTGTACTAAATCACAGTTAACGAATGAAAGTGCGTAGAATTGCCACGCCCTTTCCGGTGCCTCCCATATAAGTTACTCGGATTTCCGATATTCCAACATTCCTCTGGATGCAGTCACTTAGTCTTTTATCCACTTCACAGAAACGAATGATTAAGCCTTACATATTTATAACTCCATATCTTTCAAGTAGTTGTACAAAATTCAGTCAAACTTGGGAACGAAAGTGAGCGATATTGACACACCAATTTACTTATCCGTCTTTAATTTCCAATTCCGAGATTGCAGAAATTCAAATATTTATTAATTGCATCGTCTTACAACGCTTGCTAAATTTCCAAAATATTAACTGGATAACCACGAACTCTCTGGTATCTCCCATACAATTTCCTTAATTTATTTTTAATTTTAATTTTACTCCTTGCGCTTAGTAAACATACCAGAAGGTATGGGTCAATAAATTGACCCATTTGCAATTCCCGGCTATGATTAAGCAAAATATTAGACTAACGAGTTTCCACTAAAAACTCTCCAGCAATCGATTGTAGTGACTTGCCCGAACTGTTTTTTTTTTTTTCTTTATTCAGTTATTCAGTTATTATCAGTTATTTTCAATATACAAGTAGTCATACAGAACATTAGGAGGCTATTATGCCTAAAACCTTCTTACGTAAAAGTAATTAAGAGATTTGGCGCTGTGATCTACTCGTTAATCTCATTAATAGAAGTCTCATCTATGCGCTCCATTATCTCTATGAATAAATTCTGTTAAATATACCAAATCATTTCAGTTTTCATTTCATTCGTCTTCTTTGCAAGACTGTTAGCCACTAGATGTTTTACTTGATTTACTTGGTACGTATTCAATATCAATTCATTTCATATAGTAGTGGTTTTTTCTACTGATAACACAAAATAGCTTATAATAGCGAATTAAATCGAAAAGCTCATTCAAGTGGATAGAACTTCTGGTTCCTTAGAATTAGACATAAAAGCGAGTTACACATGTTTTATTATAGGAAGACGTGCGTTTGTGTTGATTTTGTTTGATTTTGCCTGTGTCCAAACTTATAAACTTTTCTTTGCAAAGTTCGTGACCCTAATGAGCGTCCATGCTTACCCTGCTCCATAATCAAGTTAGATTACGATTAGATTATACTTAAAGTTGTTGAACTGGTAACAATTTAATTAAGGAAAATTCTATATTGCCATATAAAGTAATGCAAATTGTTCAATAGTTTAACAGTTACTGTTTTAATAATTTAAGAAATTTGTGAGTTTCTTTTCAATTGTACTTATTTAAAAACAAAGTCTTTCTTGCAGTGGTTTGCGAAACACAAAACTATTCTATTACTGGTAGTTGCGATGTTAACCAGCAACATTTAAATTCAACTTCACCAATTTTCGTCTGAAAAAGTTTCTTATAACTGACAATTTTGATACGTGAAGCAAAGTTCTCTGAAAAAGTTTATGTTCAAAGTGTTGATTCTTTTGCATAAATGGTATGTATAGAATGAAATTGATGCCAGCGGAGGGTGGGTTTCACAATAAAAGTGTCAGCAAAGTACGAACAGACGCTCATGAAAAAATGTCTATAAATCATGAAAAGAAAAGAAATAGTAAAGAGAAAACTACTACAAATCGTTATTGAGAATAGTTTTATAGTTGTAAAAAACCTTCTCAACAATGTATTTCCCCACAGCAAAAAAATAAAATAAAATTTAGCAAAATAAAATAGACTTAGTCTCGTAAGAATTACTTTTATTGGTTTAATTATAAATGAAATTGTTTTGCATTACAATGTAAATAAAAAACCAAATAAATACAGAGTGTAGTAAAATGAAGTGCATTTTTTTTGCACGACATAGAGGGCTTTATTTAGCACAATTAGAATGTTGTTTGCTAGCTTGTTCCCCTTAAAAATAATTTCATTATGCCTCTTTTATTAAAACCTTTATCTTTACTGGCGGAAAAAACGGACTTGGTCGATATTCACAAAATTGTTTTCAATTTTCCTTTAGTAAAATCATTTAACATAGACGGGAACAGGTGGTAATCACTTGAAGCCAAGTCCGGAATAATATAATGAGTTAAGGTAGTAAGATGGATGTACAAGAACCTCACAACCAAGTTCTCGCAGCAGGCGAGTAATTGTCAATGTGTGTTATCTGGAGTTGCCCTGATGCAGCACAATTCCTCTCATATTGCCAGTAGTACATGATTCCCTGCCAATACTAGCAAATACGAAGCAAACCTTCCTGATCATCAATCCTGACTTCGCCACTGCTGGTACGAACTTACTGCTATTCGACCACGATTGTTTTCGCTTAATGTTGTCATGAGTGATTAACTTTTCACGCCTGGTCACCGTCCGCCTTAAAAATGGGTAAATCGGAGCTGAATGGTTACAAATATTTTACTGACATTTTCGACAAGCGGCCTTCCAGAGTTTGGTGCATTTTGATGCCAAAATTGCAGGAATGAAATCGGTGATGGCAAAATTGTACGTGATTGTCTGTTACAGTAGCCCTACATTAAGCAATTTTCGCATTTTCAGCCGCTTGGCTTGGGTTTTCGTCTGTATCAAAGAAACACTGTAAAATATGGCGTATTATCTTTTTGCCGGTGTTGATCTTTGAGGTGCGCTCAAACAATACTGAGGTAAGCAATCGTAAAACTGCCCAAGTATGAAATCTAATCTCTCTAATGTTTTCTATGCGGAATCCAGATTACTAAAGCCATCCGTTGAAAAAATAATTGATTTATTTTCATTATACCTTATATAGAAAATGAAATATATTTTGCAGAATAACGAAAAAAAAATATTAATAATTAAATTACTCTGGGAGATTTTAATCGCAATATTGAAAGGAAAGGCGATCTTAGGCTAACAGTGGAAACATTAAGTTTGCAAAGCAACACCAACGGATTCAGACTGCTATTTTCCGTTATGGCACATAACATGATAGTAAGTAAAACAAGATTCCCACAAGGTAACGTGACTATCTACTGACCGTAATACGACGGAACATACAGTTTGATTTGAAGTGCCAACTTAGATTTAGATTATCATCTGAAAACGTTAAGTAAGTGTTATACGGCACAGGGTTCCTCTCCTGTAAGAACACCGATAAAAGTCTATTGACGGATCCGCAGAGAGTACAGCAATTACAGGACGACTCTACTGCAAGTTGCTAGTTGCGGATGGTAGCATAAGATATCACGCTAGTTAATGTTGCTCGGGAAGAGGTCAGTATAGATGTATATCACGACTTATGAATAATGCAGCTGCAAACGCTGATAATTTGCTTAAAACCGATAAAGTGACGTTATAATATGCATGTACCGGTTGCTAAACACGGCTGGTAGCAATGCTTGAAAACTAAGCGAATTAGGCGATTCAAGTATGCGTACCAACTTCCGCCTTATCACTCTCATCGCAAATGACGTAATATCGAAAATACAGTGTGGTGGGCTGAAACCTGTTCTATTCGACATGATTGGCTATCATTAGTTTGGTAATTTTTATACAAGCCATCGAGTCAAAATATGACTTAAGAAGAACAAAGCCGCGACTGCTTATATTATGCCGGCAGAGCTATTTAACACCGGTAGCGATGAGCTGTTAGTGAATAATTTGATTATTAAGTTTACCTAATGCTTCATTATCACAGCTGCAGGGCTGGTACTGTGATGCGAGACGATAAAAGCTGTATCGTCAGCATATGAAAACATTTTACTCTCCAACAACATGTTGTTCATTTCATGTGCGTACATCAGCTCAGCCGAAGGAATGCGTGGTCAACGATAAGAGTGGTCCAAGTTCTACCAAGTTTGTTTATATAATTCAGTAATTATATTTCCGCAATTACTACCCGTTTGCAAGACTGGAAAAAACAATACATATTGAGCCTTGGTATAAATATGTTCATTTAAATTCAGCTAAAAACAATCTAGCGCCTTATTGTGGCTATTTATATGGTTATGAGGTAGCATAAAAGCGTTAAAGCAGGATTGGGCTATACAGCAATTAACTTTTTTCCATAATTGTTTTCGTAATTTGACACTTTGCGCTTTCTTTCTGCTATTCTTTGTGTCTTGCGTTTGTATCAATGTGAAGTAGGTCCTCTGTATCGTCTTAAGGGTGTCCCAGCAAGAACGCAAGATTTAAATTTTAAATAAAACACAGATATTTAAAAAAAATCGTGAAACTTTATTATATCGTAAAGTAGGCAGAATGAGGTTAAGTATGGAGCAACACATCGGGCAGATGGCCGCCGCGGCTTTACTGGCATACACGCGATCTTTTAATGAAATTTTCAATAACCGTTTTGCATAAATGCTGCGCTTTTTCATTAATGTAGCGTCCAATTTCCTCTTTTAAGATTTGAGTCGTCGCCGGCTTATTCGCGTAAACCATCGACTTCAAAAAACCCCAAAGAAAAAAGTCTAATGGTGTTAAATCGGGCGTCCAATTGTGGTCTTCAAAATGCGAAATAACACGACCGGGAAATGAATGACACAGCAATTGAATTTTTTCTATGGCTGTATGACATGTGGCGCCGTCTTGTTGAAACCACATGCCCTCCACATTCATTTCTTCAATTCTAGGCACGAAAAAACTGGTTATCATTTCACGATACCGAACATCATTGACTGTTTGCGCTTGACATGCCTCATTTTCATAAAAAAAGGTCCAATGATTCCTCCTGCCCAAAATCCACACCACACAGTGACACGTTGAGGATGCATTTGCTTCTCGTGAATCACTCGAGGATTTTCCTCACCCCAAATTCGACAATTCTGCCTATTGACGAAGCCGTCAAGATGGAAATGGGCTTCGTACCTGAAGATGATTTTATCGGCGAAATCAGCATTTTCATGTTGTCTCCCCAATACCCAATTAACGAACTCCCTTCACTGTCCATGGTCAGCTGGCTTCAGTTCCTGAGTCAATTGAACTTTGTATGCATGAAGATGCAAATCTTTCGTCAAAATTCGCTGCATAGTGGATTTGAGGACACCAATTTGCTGAGCTCGGTGTCGAATTAAGGTGGATGGAGTTTGAGCGACATCATCACGCAAAGCTGCGACATTTTCGATCGATCGACCTGGTCGAAGGCGCGTTGTTATCTTTACATCACCAACGGACCCAGTTTTGGTAAATTTATCCATTAATTTCTTTACAGTTGGCTCTTTTGGAGCATTATTGTGACCCCAAATTGATCACAATTTGCGAACTGTAGCCGCAAAACTTTCACCATTTTGGTAAAACAATTTCACAATGAGAATGCATTGTTCATTCGTGTAGCGCTCCATTTTTACTAACCTCGTACCCTCTACTAGCAAACAATAACAATTGTTCAAATGTCAAACGATGACGCTTCGAATGGCGCCAAATTTAAATCTTGCGTTCTTGTTGGGGCGCCCTTTATTAGTATAATGGACAAATTTAATCCATGGCATTCGTTGATACTTGGCAAAAGAATTGATGCGCTCTGCTTGGAGTGTGTTTGTATTCAATTGGATGCTGCTAAAGTTTTAAATTAGCAATTAATTGTTTGGCTAGTAGTAATACAATGTGACGTTTTCGATGCTTTGTTGTGACATATTATTTTACTACAGGATTAGTTACGACTTCGAGTTTTTAAGGATATTTTTAATAAATGGATTTGTAATTACAACTACAACTAGAGTATACCGCGATGTCCGATGTTGAAATGGCATAGTCTAACGAGTTTTCCGCCAATTCAAAATATTCTTCCATAGGACGCAATACACATATGCCAAACTCTTTACCAATCCTTGAAGCATGACAAAAATTCACGTCCCAATATCGAGGTGGTCACCTCTCAAAACGGTGTCTCCATTGCGGTCTAACAGTGGTAACTTAGGCGAATGCAATGGTTGTGGACCGATATTACTTGAATGAAGGGCAGTGTCAGATGGCTCATTATCTTGATGCATAAACCAAGGGTTGCCTACCCATAAATCAGATCTGTTTTTGGGAATACTTTTTTAAGCAAACGATGCATAAATATCAAATATGCATACATATCAAATACCACAATAACCGATGAAATCTGTCGCGACTTTGGCGCAATCTGTTCTGGATGTGATTTATTCGACAATATATTCACACGTTGTATGGGTTATTTCCCGCTAACAAACGTAGACTCAAATCTCAGTCACCACCGGTTTTGTTTTATAAAATTGAGTTTGTGATTGGACTCATTTGAAGTCCTAAATTATATTTTAAAATAGATTGAGTAGAATTGACACATTTGAAATGCCAAAATCATCAGCAAAGACCTCGTTTATTCATCGACGAGTTTTAAGCATCAAACCTCGTACTCGTTGGACATGAGCTTCGTCGGTAAAGGCTGATGGTCGTCCGGGTGCTCTTCATCGTTTGTGGCCATCTTTGAATGGTTTTTGACGTTACTTGCCAACAAAGCCTTTTCACCGGATACCTTCTGCAATATTCTAAATATATGTACAGCAGAAATCAAAATCTAAAGCAAATTATTTGCTCTTAATAACCGCACGTTGTAAAAATCATAAAAGTTAGTTTATGTGTCGTACAAAACCAAGTAATTCAAATACTATTATATTTAGATGCAAAATTTGACACAGACTTCAGTCACAGTATTGTCTACATAGAAAAACAGCGTTTATGAGACTCAGTATAACCGCATAAGTTAAATTGAAAACATACTTTTTGGACAAAGCATTATGTTGTGAATTGGTCATTTTTGGAAGCGATCATCTAACTTCTTGCCTTGCTTGTGTACACATTCTGTATTATGGATTTTTATGTGGATACTTAAATATGAATAAATTTAGTCCTAAGTGCGCTAGTGGCCAAACTATTGTCATGGAACCATCTGCTTAATTCGTTGAGCTAATGTTGTATAGAGTGGCGCATAAGCAATGTTAAGGTTTGATCAGTGAATACATTTTTTGTTTGTTTTTTCACCTCTTTACAGAATTAACTAAGTAATACTTTGGAAATTTATGGTAGAAAGGCTCAGCACAGAACACAGAACTAAAGTTGTTCAATTTTACTTTGAAAGTCAGCATTCGATTATTCAAATCATATTGAAATTTCTTTCATGTTCGAAATGCTCCCAGCGCTCCAACAATTTACCGACTGGTTCAGCGTTTTGGGCAACAAGGTGCTGTATGTGATCTTCCGCGTGCTGGAAGACTTCGTGCAGTTCGAAATGAAGTGGCCATTGCTCGGATGCAAGCAAATAATTAGGGAAACCCCGAAACTTCCACCAGGCGGCGTTCTCCGCAGTTAAAGATGTCTAGGCGGTCTTTGCAAAGAATTTTACATACAATGTTACATCTTTTTCCATATAAGATGCAATTGGTTCATGAGTTGAAACCAAATGATGCACAAGAACGCATTCAATATAGTCGCCGTTAGCGTTACTTATGCGCCACCCTTTACTACAGCAGCTGTATTATTGGTATTGTGTTACGAGACGATTATAACCTGCGGTAACATTTTAATCATTTAATTTGTGTTCACGATACAGGATTTTGATTCTTGTGGAATTGAAATTGTTTTGAAATTTCGCTTTATATCAAACACATAAATATTTTGATTAATTTTAATATCTGCACTCCTAATCAAATTTGTACATAATTTTTATTCTAATTCCGATAATGGAAACAAAATTGTTTTAAACTTTGTTTTTGTTTTATATTATGATTTTGATTCATGCTCTCGAAACAAATTTAAACGTTTCATTTGAAATATTTCAATTCAAAAACAGACAAAATTTTAGGTAGATATAACGATTTCTGAGAAGCCGGCATTTTAAATTCAGGAAATAAATCATTTCAAACATTTCACCCTTTCTCTGGCTTGAAATGAAACCAGTTTATGTTACGTTTTTGATTTAATTTAGAAACCAACTGCATAAAACAATATATTCATTTGTTTCTTATTCTTATTGAATAAAAATATCTATATATATTTCTGTGTGATATATTGATGAAAAAACCAGATAAATGTGGATTTATATTTCTGTTTCAGTTAAAAAGTGAATAAATGCATGACGTGAATAGTTGTTTCGTATTTGAACCAGAAACCAATTTGCAATGTATTTTTAAATAAATGTATAACTTCAAAACCTGAAACAATAATTCATAAAGAACCAATTGCGTAATATATTCACCAGATTTTTCTGAGCAAGCGTATCGAGCAATTGCTAAAATTTTTGAATAGAGCCAGACAGTGAATATTTTTTCCTCAAATGTAGATTGTAATGATTCGAAGTGATACCCAGTAGTTTATTAATACTTTTCCCTTTTTATTTTATATTGATCATCCCATTTTATATTGATCAATTTACAGTTTGTAAGGAAGCCTTTTGGATTTTTTACAATTTAGTGTTTTCTCAACAATATTTAGTATCAGTGTCGATATATAACTGTTGTAGTCAGTTTACTTTCCTTTATATATACATATATATGTATATCGGTGTGACTATCAATATTTTGGCAGCTTCGGTACATTGCATTTTTTAAGCGTTGAGAAGGAATCAGGAAAAGTAGTTAAAAATAAAGTAAAAGTGTTGCGAAAAGTTTTTTGTTTCAACGAACGAAGAATATACACGTTTGAGGTATTGCTTGAGCCTTTAGAACTGTAACATTAGATTTGCGAATGTTTTCATCTATCCACAAATACAGTACGATTAATGCTTGCAATCATTCTCGTATGTTACTATATATTAAACCAATGATTTAGTGACAAAGCACACTCTTCGAACAAAAATCCAACTGTGTCAAACACTTATCCTTCCTGAATTGATGTACCGCACGGAATTTTGATTCCTTGGTTGAATCACAAGTGGATAAATCAGCCTGGGAATCTTTTTGGGAAAAATACCCCAGATACAATATTACAAATATGGTACCGTTGTGAAATGAATCATCTGCTAAATAAGCTATATACCAACATCGGCTAAGTCAAGCGTATCAAAATACAGCGTTGGTTGGGTTGTGTTTGCAAATGGAACAAAACACTCCATCGCCAAGTCTTTCACGAAGAGTTCAATGGGAGCGAAGTTTCCAAAACACTGTCCAAAATTTTTGTGATGGACTGAGGAAAAAGCTCAGGGAATCGAACTGTTTGGGATTCCTCTCTAAGCAGCTGCTTCTACTGGTCTAAAATTTACAACCAATCAATACAATGTGAGATGACGCAGCATCGTGGTGTAAAAATAACTCATTTAATCTACCCTCTTGTGCGAATAACCTTTCGCAAACGACTCAAAATCTAAGACTCAAAGCATGTTTTAAAACGGACATATGTCGCAAAGCTGTTACATGTATTGTATTTACTTTTCTATTGTATGTATGTGGGGTTTCTTTTGTGAAGTAAGTTGCAGGCAACACACTTTTAGTTTATAATTCATTTATTTACAAAGTAAAAAAAGTAATGGTTGTCACTTATCTCTGTTTTAGTTAATTAAAATGATAGAGTTTGTAGTTGCCTATGCACGTCTTTTAATACTTCTTTAGATACTTCTTATAAGTACGTCTTTTCCCCAGCAACTCTCTAGTTCGACTAACTTCTTTGTCATACCCATTGTTCGTTTTTATCTCTACTCCTTTGTTCTGTGTCACATTTGGTCGTCCAATCTGTGTCAGTGAGTTGTAGGGTTACCAATCCCACATGTATAACATAAAACCAATAAAACTCAAGAAATATATTCAGAAGTTAAGACGTTGTAATAATTTACTAGTATTTTTATTTAGTCAAAGAATGGAAAGCATTTGCTGCTTCAACAGATGGCATAGAGTTAATCGTAAAGAACTGTGTCACACCAGTTCGCAGAGTCGAAAATAAAAAGTGAAAACAAAAAGAGTTGAGATAATCAATTCAATTTGATATTACCTATTCCTGGTTTCAGAACACAGCATTACATGTTCGGTTATCATTTGATACTGAATTCCACACCAGTTATTACATTTTTTCCCGAGTTTATTTCATTTGCAATGCATTAGCTTTTGCGACGTTCACAAAGCCTCGTCAAAGTCTTTGAGAACGTTATATTGGCAGAAGTTTTGGTAGAACTTAGCTGCCATAAAGAGAATTCAAGAGATATGAAATCGATATTAGGATCATATGTGCATTGAACTTGTCATTTGCATTGTCAATATTTTTGTCATGAAAGCCAATTTCATATGAGAGATACTTACAGTTGTTGTTATATATGGATAAGTCAACAGCAAAGTCAACACTGAGCCTGTTGTTCATAACACAAGTACGCTCCCGAGGAGCTCATAACGGCCGTACAGGCTTTACGCCCAATACACAGTTCCTCATTTAATTTAAATTTTATGTGTTTTATTGCTGTTGCACATCAAAATTCTAATAAAGCGACCATATTTTACTGCGTGCTGATTTTGCAAATAAAAATTCACAAATCAAATGAACAATTTTTACAGCATCATATGATACCATGTTTCCGGCAACATGAAATGAGTATTCAAGCTGAACACAATACGTTTGGCTTTTTATCAATAAGAAATGCAGACATAGGAGACAATAACATGCAAATTTTTCACATGCCGAACATGATTTTCAATCGATATCTGCTGACAATGTTGAAGCCAATGTGTAGCTAACGCAGAAGAATTTAAGAATTTATAATTTTGAATTTGTTAAAGTGGGAGCGTAAAGCGACAAATAGTCAAGAAAATAATGTACATATTAATAATGATGTGCAATGACATGGCATTACAAGTAACATTAACAAATCTCCCTCAGATTTGTTTCTGTTTAAAAATTTAATCACAGAATTAGCACATCCTTAATTTTAAAAAATCATAAGCTGGCCGGAAATTCGCACCGCAATCTTTTCTTGGCCCAGACAAAAGTGTGACCGCGATTTTCCATACCCAAGTAAAGTTTTCAAAATAGTTGCCTGTGAATATGCAATATCTTGGCACTACAAGTGAGTAAATTGTAGCGACACAGAAATAAAAAAAAAAAAAAAAAAATTATGAAAAATCAGCAAACATTAATTTTCGACCAAAAAAATGAAAATAATCCGATATTTCAGCGACTTTGAATTTGTTTCAATTTTTGCACGATATTCAATCGTCTAGTTGGTGTTATAGTCTTAAATCTAACTTACCGCAATCTGTGCATCAAGGTTGAACGGAGAAGAAATCAATTTTCGCTAAAACTATCGATTTGTATTTTGGGTATCCGGTCCACTGTGCCCCAGTATACTTCCGTTTTCAGAATTAGGCATATCAAACGCATAAAGTGGTTCGATGTGAGGTTAGGAGCATATGGGTTAAATCGCTGATTTCTATAGGATGCTACCAGAAGGAGGCGTGGTTAGTTGTTCGATTTTTTTGAAGATATTTAAGACAATATTAATTAATACAATATACAAAAAATTTAGGTAGCGGCAGTGCACAAATTCGGAGCTACAGGGGAGACAAATAAATTTTAGAAAATTAGTCAATTTGTATGGGAGGCGCCAGAGGAGGTGCAGCAATACGATCCATTTCAGGTTTCAGCTTTAATTTGTATCTAATTTAACTAAATTCAGTGTAACCGTAAAGAAGATATGAACTTAAGAATACATGAGTTAAATTCATATATATCATCATGTATATTACCAAGAATTAAGTAAGTAAGGGTTAATCGATTAATTTCTATTGAAGGCAGCAGAAGGCATATGATAATGCAGTATATTTTCATTCATAAGCACTACCTTAGTAAATGCTTAACGTATACCAAATTTAACTGAGTTTTATGTAACTGAGCGAAGGAAATGAACTGGGGAATATTTAGTTTAAATAAATAATTTGTTGGAGGTACCAAAGAGGCTCGATCAAGCGATCGATTTTTTCAAATTGAACCAAGAATTGTGGATCAAAACTGTTTAAAGTTAAACATGTTTTGTGTTAGATAACGAGCGTCGTAGTTTTCCCTTTAGTGTTTATTTAGGTATTGCGTTTTGTGTTAGATAAGGAGGATCGTGGTTTTCCTTTAAGTGTTTGTTTAGGTATTGCATTTGGGAGTCGTATTGATGCCACATGCATCTCCCGCTGCGTTTTACGACTTATGCTGGAAACAAAATATGTACAGTCCACTTAAACCTATAATAAATAACTTAGGACACTAAACGCAGCGTAAACAGTTTAAGGGATGAAATGATTCTTACTCCGCTCTTATCGCATGCGGGTGTGGGGCCGCTCTGTGTGGCATGGCACAAGGAGCGTTAGTGATAAGGCATTTTAATAGTTTTTATTTGTCTAGTTTAAGTTCTATAGTTCATAAGAATATTCAATAAAATCAGTTCTTTCAAAAGACTCAGTGCGAGAGGTCTTGTCATTTCCGGATCAAACAAAAACTGTAGACAAATAGTGGCCACTGCAATCTATGAACTAAGAGTGACAGGGGAAAAATTTAATTTTGAAAAGTCGGTCAATTTTATATAGGAATTTCCGGCTGCGGTCTGGCAAAATACGTATTAGTATTAGATTGCTCCAAGTTTTAAAAAGTTTCATAAAGATTTACGGCAGTTATCCTATCCACCATCCAGATTGTTACAAAATTTTAAAACCAAGTTTTAAGAGCAGATTCTTGATCGACTTATTATCGATGATGCTGCTTTAAAATTCTAAAGCAAACAATATTTTATTAAAATAATTCACAAATACAATCTTAAATAAAATACCTTAGTTTTACAATATTGCGTGACACAGCGCTTTTGTTCCTTTATGATGTGAGGGTGAAATACTTATATGAGAGATGTAAAAATTTAGTACATGGTGAAGGGTTGTATTTTATTGATTGATACTAAACGATCAATCGAAGAAGTTCATCGGAGAAGCTGTTTTAAGTAAAACAACGTGTCATGATTGGTTCCGTCGCTTTAAAGACGGTGATTTTGATGTTGACGACGAAGACCTTCGAAGATGGAGATGGAGATCGGTGTGAAATGCAGGTTGAGCTTGCTTTAGTATTAGGAGTTACCCGCCAAGCCATTTTCAGTCGATTACATGCATTGGGAATGTTTTCAAAGCAAAGAACTTGGATTCCTTATGAGTTGAAGCGAAGGGACTTTCAGTGTCGTTTTTTCACCTGTGAACAACTGCTTGAACGACAAAAAGGAAGAGTTTTCTTCACCGTATTGTAACGGACGATGAAAAATGGATTCACTACAGCAATTCAAAGAAAAGTAAGTCATGGTGGTTGCCCGGTCATGCTTCTACGTCGTCGCCTCAGCCGAATGTTCAAGCTGCGAAGGTGCTAGCTCTGTATTTGGTGGGACCAGGTCGGTGTTATTTACTATGAGCTGTTGAAACCAAGTGAAACCATCACAAGGGATCGTTATCGACTTCAATTTATGCGATTGAGCCGAGCTCTGCACGAGAAACGCCCACAATACGCAGAGAGGCACGAAAAAGTGATTCTTCAGCATGACAACGCTCGGCCTGACGTGGCCAAACCCGCTAAAACCTACCTGGAAACGCTGAAATGGGAAGACTTAACCCATCCGCCATATTCTGCAGATATTGCACTATCCGATTATCACTTGTTCCGTTCGATGGCACGCGGTCTGGCTGATCAGCAATCCCACTTATATGACGATATCAAGGAATGGCTAGATTCGTGGATAGCCCCATAATTTACAATCGTCAACTGATCGGTTATAGTAACTTACAAATTCGGTTACGACAAATTGTATTATCTCAACCGTACTTTTGTGCACTTGTTTAGACTATTGACATTCTTTAAAAAAAGTGAATAATAAAAAATTTCACAATATCTTTAAGTTCCTCTTTCTGTTTTTTTTCTGGCTACAGAAGAGATATCTGTTATTATTCGAAATTTAACATTGGAATTTAAATTAAAAATGAGTACGGATTACCTTTCATGCCGTTAAGAATCATAGAATTTATTAGTAATGCATAACCTCTCTCTATTAAATCATTTTCTTTACAACATTAAGGAACAGTCATGATAATAAATAATTTCGAACATAAAAGTACTCCCTGCCCTCATCAGTAATGTCAAATATGAAGGTGCTCCTTGCCAGAAGTTAGTACATGCGACTATCGCGGATGATCGTAGGTTCAACCCTGCATACAGTCTTCGAGTAGCCGAGGAATTGTCAAGTCTTGTAAATGCTTCTCGAACTGTGGCATTCGGAATCGTCGTTAGACTATAAGTCCCGTTGAGTGAATCTAAAAATAAAATGCGTGTAAACTCAATGAATGTGAGAAGCTCTCCCATGTCTCATTCACGAGAATCAAGGAAATTTATTTATTTTTTCTTTTTATTTTCTACCAGTACACGGTAACCCGAATCCTAACTATGGTGATATATTCTTTTTTCTTTCCAACTCTGCTTGTGCCACAAGAATCTTATGTAATGCTCAGACTACATTGCTAAACTACAACGCTACTCGGTACAACTGGTCCTCACTTCTTGACGGAAGATATAGTCCACATCTCACCGTCAATCATAACTAAAATTTCGCTGAAGATTCTAATCGATCTACAACGTCCTTCTACTCTTAAGACAAACACTAAGGTTTATTCAGCATGACTGTTGCACCCAAATAGTTCATCATTACTTAAGAGCCTCGAATATTGTTTTCTACATATTCCTGACACAGGTCCGTCACATTTTGCAACTAACATTTGCGTGCCAGTATAATAGCTCACATTAATGCAAGTGACCCTCCGTGAATGAAATTAAGAATGGGGGCGAAAACATAATTAAACACATTAAAAAATACAAATATCTCATGGACGATACAAAAACGAGATTGTCATTTAGATGCCTGATCTATGCGATTTGATTACGTTAAAGTGAACACACATTTCTCAATGTTAGCTTTTCTAACCAACTCGCAATTAGCGAAAATAAAACTATCAAATAAATGCAAATTTCATATAATTAAGTTACCTAAATGAGAATAGCGACGTAGCGACCGACATAGCGAATAATTAATACGATTGGGTTTTTAATTAAAATTAAATCATTTGTTCGAGTGTGCCCATCTACCAGAGAGTGCAATTAATAAAGATGGAGTGATTAGTGATGACATAGCAAAAAAAGTGTTTCTTACTTATAAAGGCTGCATTTGTTGGTAAATATAATACGTTCTGTCAAAAAGTACACAAAATATTTATTATTCACTCAAATTTATTGCATCGTCTTCAAAATAGGCCTCTAACTCGGAAAGTCTTCAACACTGAACTCGATAAATGGCACTGATATCTGATATCATATCTGATTTTGAGGCGAACAGTTACACAAGAGGATAGAAGAGCGAATTCGAGTTGGTCATGAGTGATATAAGCAATTGTTTGTTTTAAGCAAGAGCTGCAAAACACTGGTACGCATTCTACTCCTTTTAGTCTATCTTACACAATACAAATATCAACCAAGGTCCATAATTTTTGATCAAACCCGAGATAATCCGATTTTGAACTTTACATGGGAGCAAAAGTGTCAACGAAAACCATTTGGAGCTACTTGAAAGCGGTGGCTAAGGCAGGATTCGTGGTTAGGAAGGCTATGTTGTATGTTTGGAGATATGAGCACGGAGTTATCTACTGTCATCTGCTCCTCCAGGACCACACTTTTAGCTTAGATCTGTGGTGTCAAATATTGTGCCGTCTGAAAGAAGCAAGAGCCAAGAAACTGCCAGCTATGGCCAAGAGGAAAAGTATTGTATTCCATCAGAACAACGACAGGCGGCACATATCGATAGTGACACGCCAGAAGATTTGGCAGCTTAGTTGGGAGGTTGTTATACATCCTCCTTATAGTCCGGACTTAATACCAAGTGATTATCACATATTAATCTCCATTCGCTGTTGAAAAATTCGCCTAAAGAGAAACTTTTGAAAATCAAATGTTCTAGTTTATTGCCAATAGGGACTAGAATTTCTATGGGAGAGGCATTGAGTTCCCTACGAAATGATAACAAGTTATCGAACAAAACGGTTAATACCCGAGCAAATGTCATGCAAGAACCATTTTATTTACTACACCTATATTAACGACTATGCGATAGGTATTTAAAAAAATGCAGAAGCCGTACAATTTCAAACAGTTTTGGCTATATTACCAGGCTTTTATTGGAGATTCAAGAAAAAATTGAACATAGAATTGTCATTAATTCAATAAAAATTAAGAAAATTTGCTTTGCTTACGAATGCGCATTAAAACTTACGTTTAATGATATGCATCCAATTTTTCACATATTGTAGCCTGCAACAGAATAAAGAAAAGAGTTTAGTACAAAACTCGTATCACGGAAAAAAAGATCCATACAAGATTCATAAATTCATTTCCCTCACACCCTCCTTCGAAAATTTGCCTAGAACTTAAATGGAATATAATTTTACAGGCGATATTGTGCCTTTGGGATGTTGCCACAACGAAGTATGTACATGGAAGAGCGTCTTCAAGTATTCTACTTTACTTAACTTTTCTTTCTATGGCGCACCCATGCGATGCAATAGTTATCTCTATCAATGACGAAAATGTGTATAAGTATTGCTGTTTATGGTAGGAAACTACTTGAACCGAACAAAAGAAAAACTACTGCACTAGAAAACTTTTAAAGGAAATTGTATCAAATAATAGCAGGAGAGCGGAACAACGAGTTGGCAATATTAGTGTAGGAATTTAAATATGAGTTCATCTGAAAATACCAAATTTTCAAGCTTGCCAACAATTTTTTCGCCATTGAAATTAAGTGGTTTCCGCCAAAAGGTATATTTGTGTTATAAAAAGTAGTGAACAAATAAAAACCCGAAAACTTGAAAATATTAGTAGAAAAGTCTGCATATCTCAGAAACAGAGCATCCTAACACGAAAATGGGTTAGTGTTTTACTGTTTCTAATGAGATTGAATGACGCGGTATTCCTCATTCGGTACTATAAAATATTTGAAAATAGACTAAGGCGCATGTTCATATAATTCAAGGAAGAAACTTTCAATCGACAAAAACCCATAATCTTGACCTCCTGTAGATGTTGCACTTAGCGAAGTCATCAATTTACCAAACATTTTCCAAATTTTTTTAATGTTTTACTGAAACATTGAATTCACCAATATAAGACTTCATTATTTTGGCGATTGGAAGCTTCATTTCTGATTTATATTTATCTCTCTTTTTATTTAATTTTTTTTTTGCGATTGTGCTATAATTTATGGCACTGTGTGGAAAACTCCACCACGTCCCGTTCAATTAGAAACTACTTTTAAATGAATTATTTATAAATTACATGTCAAATCCTTCGTTAAAGTACTGTCAGTTGTCTCTACTTTATTTGGTGTTCGTCTTCAAGGCTTGGGAATTTTTTTCTTACTGTTATTTAAGCCCATGTTAAATCTATAATACAACTACACTTCTAAATTTGAGACGAAATCAACCAGTCTTTATTTTTTTCGCTAAAATCTTTTTTACTTCAGCAGTCCAACTATTTTTCGTGATCGTTATAGCCTTAGAAAAGCTTAAGGCGAACAAAAATATTTCTTCTTGTTGAAACAGTGGTTTCTTGTGATTGTTTGTGTGTCCAAGGTAACAAAGTATCGCTTAAAATCTACCTTAAAAAGATGAAAACACCACTGATTTTCATCGACCAGGGAGTAAAAACAGATCAACTGATCTAACTAAATGAGATTTTCCTGTGTCCTGTGACAGTTCTTTGTTGACATACTAGTATTACTGAACCTTAAAAATGTGTTCATCACAAAATACTAAATTTTCAAGCTCGCCACCAATTTGTAAGTGTTTTTTCTTGCACATGACAGGAGACCTATCTTTTGTGGATATGTCAAATCTTGTACTTTTTGTACTTTGTAGTTCATTGTTTAATATGTGAGTCACGCTGTGAACAGATGAATCATGAAAATGACATTCTTCGCCAATTGAACTGCGCTTGGTCGTGAATTACATTGGATTCTGGCCTTCACCTTCCAAATCAATTCTGGTGATTTTGCTGCAAAATCCTTATAACCTTTAATATCTCGATACATAAGCATTTTGTTCACAAGTAAATGTCGTAGCTCATTAAAAATGGCTGGTTATATTTCTAGCCAAGTGCAAATCGATAACACCGTTGCGCTTGAATTCCATTTCGGTAACTTTTTTAACTGCGACGAGAAAAGCTACGCTTGCGCAAGCTCGTAAATAACATAGCAGACTGATATTTGTCAACAATTGGGCACATCGTCATTAGCATTTTGGTTGCCAAAACTGCATGAAGTTGGACGCTTCTAGCGCCTACCCTTGTAGTGTTAAAAATACCGCCTTATCTAGTACCTATAGAAATTTCAAAAATTAAGTTAAATTCTCGATAATTCGATATTTCCTAACTTGAACATTTTAATTCATTTTCCTTTACATACACGATTTATCATTATCATATGCAGAGCCAGCATATGCGTTGATGCAGAAAAATTGGGATTTTGCAGCTATAGAAAATACTTTGCAAGTAATAGGAAAAATATCACTTTTTTTCGATGAAAAATATAAGTTTAATCAAATTCGAAACTTATTTTTTATGCCCATTCCTAACACATTTTCTTTTAAATCTGAAAATTTCCAATTGGCGGCGCCACAATATTTAGAATAGGAAACTATCATGTGTACGATCGTGAAATCGACCCCTTACGCAATCATCATTTTTTAAGCGATGATCACCTCGATGACCCTGACGGACAGACACAAGTAGTGTGGTAGTCCAGGAATGTGTGTAAGCTCACTAAATGTGAGAAATTCACGTATATTTCTTTCAGGGAAACGGAAGACTTTTTCCGTTTTTTAGTTAGTTTAGGGAAATTTTCATTTCGCCATAAGACACAAAAAAATCAGTATTTAGAATCTAGTTTCGAAACGTAATATTTTTATTATTCCTCTGGCACAGGTAAAAAATTATATACAAATTTCAACTAACTTGTGTATTGAAATGCTTATAGGATTTACAATTTTGCACAATAAACAAAAAATACAATTTTTTTTTATAAAAAAAAGGTAGAGAGGTAAACGAGAAGCACTAAAATATACCAGCATTAAATTTGATAAATACATTGTAGAGACATAACTATTTTCATTTTAAACGACTTTGGAAAATTATTTTTGTTGATTTCTGCTATTGTGGCTGGACAATTGTACACAAACTTTAAATACAAATCTCTTTAAGTAATATATATTTATCATTTTACCTAGTCAGTTGCAATGGAATGGCTAATAATATGGTTATATATGATTTTCTCCACTTCTTTCTCTCTGGACACAAGAGCTTCCACCACAAGACCATTTACGATGCCGTACATATGCCAATAGGATGTTACAGCTCTCCCATGACAACCCCGATTTTCATGAAAAAATCATAATGAGGAACGAGGGACATTTTCATTTGAATGGACATGTGAAACAGAATAGTCGGTTCAGAATAGTCGGTTCTGGGCAATGGAAAACCCTCAAGTTATTCATCAGTCACCTTTGCATCCGTTAAAAGTGACAGTCTGGTGTGCAATTTGGTCAGGAGGATTCATTAGACGGTAACTGTCAATGGGGAGCGATATCGTGATATGATTGAAAACTTTTTAACGCCACAACTGCATGCTTTGGGCTTGATTAACATGTGGTATCAACAAGACGGTGCCACATCGCATTACAATGGAATTACTGCGAGACCTCTTTCCACAACAAGTTATTTCAAGAAATGCTGATGTTGATTGGCCTCCACGGTCGCCTAATTTGACCGCTCCGGACTTCTTTTTGTGGTATATCTGAAAAGCAAGGTTTATGCAAACAAACCAGAAACGCTTGGGCAGCACAAACAAAATATTCATGATGAAATTAATAAAATACCGCGTGAAATGTGTGAGAATGTAAAAAAATGTGCTCAAGAGGGCTCGTATTTGTGAGGCTACCAGAGGCAGACATTTATCTGATATTGTATTCCATACATAATTGCCGATACTAAATAAAACATTTATCAATATAAGATCTACTCTCTTTCATTTAATCAAAAATTATAAACAAAGCAGTATACCTCCCGACTTGACTTCTCACTTTCACGGTATGGTTTGAAATGCCTTTGTTATTTCTATGATTCGTTTCCTTTGTTTTCTCTGAGAATGATTAATATTAATTGCTACCGCTAGAGTATACTCATTTCTCATTTGCAATTAGTTAAATATTCATCACACGGCAGAGACGTATTTGTAATATGTAAATTAAAAGTAGTATTTAAATTAGAAATGAAATTTCAGAAAACATTTCATTATTTCACTTGCTTAGATATAATGGAGTAATTTAAAATACAAGTCAATTATATTGCTTTCTTTACCGTAATGATTGTGAAAGCATGTTTGTATATTTATATGTATTATGTTTCTTTTTCGTCTGTGACAACAGGTCAAAGACGCATTCTCACCAATTGCCTTCAGCAAGTTATCTGCGAACTCTGAAAATTGTCCTTACCAGTCTCCATCAGATTGCCACTGACAATAAAAATACGGGAGAACAGAAATGTCATGATATTGAGGATATGGTGAATCTACGCAGCATTATACATTCTTTAAAAAGAGATGTCCCAATCTATCCAAAAATGGAAATCGTATACTAAACTCTCATATGTTGAGCGAAGCATTTACACATTCAACTAACAGCTGCAGTGGTTCGGAGCAATTGTTAATACAATGTGTAGAATTGGTTTTCACTTCAACACTATTCTGATACTGTGGATCCCCATTGCCAAAGGCGCTTGAGTAAATTGTTTTCAATTCCTTTGAGTATTCGATGATTACTAGATTTATTTATTTTTTAAACCTTACGAGCTAATACTCACTTGTGATGTTTCTTATGATTCCAAGGTTTTGCTATCTGAATGTTAAGAATGAAATTCTATAGATAAAGCTTTGTTGACGGGTGTTTCTATAGTTTGATTGGAAATCTGAATAATGAATTTTACAGTTACGTCGACACTGTTAATGCTAATAACTTGGCTGCGTGGTATGTGGTGGCACCTTCCGTAAAACACAGGTAACTAATAATGTTTAAAAGAATTATTTCAATTATTTATCTTAAAACAATCACTACTTAATTTTCTTTTTTTACTAATGATAAGAATTTAGAAAATTAAGCCACTGAAAGCAGTTCGAGTACTTACGTACGTAATCCGAAATTGTAATAAGGATTCATAGTCTTGTTAATAATCTCAAAAAATATGCCCCCAAAAAAGCCTCATCTTAACACTTTTATGTTCTTAGCTCGGAGAACCACTGAAATATTTGAAGCATCCATTGCTTTAAGTAATCTGAAAGGTAATCCTACCTGCAACACGTAGATTCAGACATACATTATGGCGTATAAACACATTATAGCCACATCATTTACCTACTTCGAATTTAATGCCACAGAAGTGTAGAAGCATACCTCATAGCAATAACAACACGAAATTTTAAACATTTCCATTCGTTTTTGTTTTTTGTTTAATTTTTTTTTTTTTTGAGGGTTTTATAATCATGATTTTTATCACTGACAATTCCACATGTCCTTCACATATGATAATATGTTTATTGTCTTTTTTGCAATCAGACAATTGCAATTGCAGAATACAAGTAAAAAACACGAATGGCACTCGAACAAGCAAAACAAAAATGGGTAGAAAATTTAAAAATGGTTGGCAATTGACAACCACGGACAAAAGAGAAAACCTGTATCCATGAGTAGCCAACATTTAGTTGTAACTAAACAAAGCATTTGTATTCTTCTTAAAGTGAGTACGGTATTGAGGATGAAAATTAGATGATTCTGGTGTTAGCCTCTTGAAAATGCATTATTATATTCACGATTACAATTGTGACAATACCCTTATTGCTCTTTATTTTACTGACACTTCCGCAACATTTCTAAATTTTAATACAAACCAATAGAGAAGTTGCTCGACAGGCGGTCTGACTTTTATATACTTTCACTCGACGCCCTTTTACTTTGATGGTAAAGTGCACAAAAACGTAGAAAGAGCATGGTATACTGCTAGGTTATTATAACAAATGGTGAGGTTTTATTCTATACACAGGATTAATTTTATTTAAATCCTTCCGAAATCAGATTTCAGACTTCTTCTTCGCAAAAGTGCATCAAGTTTCAAATCTCATTGAGATTAACAAGCAAAACTTTATAAGCCCATGGTTTCGTCTCGAGTAAGACTCGAGTCGAAATGAGTGTTTGCGGTGAATATGAAGCAGAACCAAACTTCTTATGTGTTCTTAAACGAAATTATTAATGGCAATTGGATTGGCGCAAAATTGGCAGAATTGCGGACTATTGTGGACTATGCAACAAGGCATCAACACATGACTGAGCAGTTTTTCCCATATATATATATATATATTATCATGTTACATTTTTTCTCAGTGTTATTCAACTGGGCCAGACCCACACAGATATACGATATATAAATTGGAGAGCTTCCTTCACGCACCGCTATTAAATTTGAACTTTGCCCACTTTGTATGGACACATTTTTTCTACTGGGCCAATTTATTACACGATAAATTGGTCTTTGCCATTTAATTTTTAAAGATCATGGCTCGATATTGTTCGCCGTTGACGGTAACGTTTCTTTCACGGTCGCCTTTAGACCGATGATGCCACCAGCCCATCACCGGACGACACCAGACTGTCGTTTTTTCGGAATGCATCGGTAAATGATGTATGTCATGTGGCTGTTCATCACTCCAGATGTGACAGTTTTGCTTGTTTATGTATCCGTTCAGCAAGAAATGAGCCTCATAGTTGAACACAATTTTTCGATAAAACAGCGGATTTTCATTGAGCTTTTGTAATGCCCGTTCATCAAAAATTAGACGTTGTGGTAAGTCATTCGTCATTCCATGATGAAATGGCAGAGTATACTGTACACTTTTCACTTCGGCAGATGACGTTTGGACGTCATTACCAACCCGTGTTGCCAAAAACTTAAATCTTAAAAAATCACCCTATATTATTAAAAAAATTGCATACATTAGGTACATTTTTCAACTTCCCCGTTTTCCCCCAATTATAAATTTTGCGTGCTTGGTAGAATGAGATGTTGTACGGAAAACTTTAGTTTACAATCACAAATAATAAAATTGATGAAAAAGATTTGAAAAATTCATATTTTTCTGGAGATGGGTTCAGTATGAACAAATTTTTTTACGAGACATATTTACCTCTGAAACTAACGGATGTTCGCGTTCTGTCAAAAAAGTACCGGGAATTGGTCAATAAAACATAAATTATTTATTATTCATTAAGATTTTTATGCCTCTTTCAAAGTAGATCCTTACCGAAATAATGGCATAGGCCAATACATAATACCTACACAATCAACAAAACATTTTTCGAAAGCTCTATCCCGCAAAGAAACCAGTTAGTTCTCGCCACTAATTCTCTATTATATATTCTATTGACTTAAACACTGGTGGTGATTTGAGTTTTGGAAGGAGAAAACAGTCAGCCGGAGTCATATCAGGTGAAGAATATGACACTTTTGCGGCATGACCCATGTCCAATTGCTTTTCAGTAAAACCGTTTATGAGGTACAGTCATCAAGACCAGTGCCATACATTTGTATTTGTTATTTCTTAGAATAAACCAAAGTTTACTTACAATACAATAATTACGTTTAACTCTTTTGGTCCTTACTTTTTAAATTTTACAATTTTAATAAATAGAAATCCTCAGTAGATTTAAACGGATAATGAACTATTGACACACTCAACGGCTGTTACCGGAAATTACCAAGCAACCATCTCGGAAGTAACCATACCCACCACCATGAAAAAGTCGGTGACAAAAGCCATGAAACAAAATTGGATTCCAATGTCGCTAATTAGTTATATTGGTAGTTATAGAAATTGGTGGACACTGCAGATTGAGCACGTGAATACAACAACTTATTTAATGGGAATTCGCACAAAGTGTCAAGAGCATTGCAGAAGTTGAAATAAATGCTAATTGGAGGTAATATTTATTTATCGAAAGTAAATTAATGTTTTTCTGGTGTGAATTAATAAGAAATTGCAAAAGAATACTTATAAAAAGCACTACCATAAATGCATGAACTGTATACAAAATTCAGAATAGCTATCGCAAAAAAGGTTACGCTGGAAAAGTAACATCACACGATTCGGTACCGACGGTGACTTTGAAATGGTGTAGAGTGAGGAGCAGAATGTGTGAGAGTGGCTAAAACTAATACTGGATGGCGCAATAGAACGTGCATGTTGCATCATCCTTTTTTGCGGGGTAGAAAAGGCGCGGGCGGGGGGGATTTGCCAACATCGTTGGGTTGGCAGGCTCATGGAATTTTAGTCGCTCTGAATCACTTCGACGGGAAGCGTCGCACATTTTGCGTGCGCGAGTTAATAACGACCAATACCATAATCAGTAACTGCAGACATCCCATAAAATATGAGATAAGTAAAAGACCTAAACATAAACAAACACAAATAATAAACTGCAGGATCTTTCAAACAGTGATCACTGTTATCACAGTCTCGCTCTAATGATAAGAAAATTACATACAATGTTTTATATGCAGTCTAGACAAATACTCATAAACACATTACTGATAATATTCGTGTTAGTCTTTAATGGAGAAATAACATAGTTAAGATAAGACTTAAACTAAGATATCATTAAGAAATATTTTCCATAAATAGATAATAAGTAAACCATTTGGTTCAGTCCTAGAAAATATATTGAATAAAGAACAGCACGTTGTTTGCTGCAAAAAAATATATT
>JAHXMU010000450.1:1734675-1785108 GCA_019455685.1 Philornis downsi | reverse complement strand
AGGAGTGCCGTCGTAGAGAGGGTCACCATTTAGATGATGTTATTTTTAAAAAATAAACTCCATTTATTACTCCACAATGCCTTAGATTTATTTTAACCATACCTTTTGTATTTATTTTTTAATCTATTTTTTAAATATGCACGTTCTATTGCGCCACCCTGTACTTTGAAATATCGAAATTTCCTGTCGATTCCATATTTTCATATTTCATATTAGAAATCTTAAGCGCTTTAATTCTTTAATAAACGACTACTATAAACGATTTCTGCTGAAATGTTTATAATGCTTCAGACTTTAGACAGACTTTGCGGGAAATAAATTGATTTGGACGAATACGTAAAGATTGTTTAAATAAAATAAAAATTGGTCCTACTTTTTGGAAACGGCAGTATACTCTTGATCGTCGTAAAAATTAACGTTGATTTAAGTATATCTTTTCGTCTGATGGTCTGTTAAAATAGAAGAGGTCGCAATGTTTGTGCTGGGAGGCTGACGTTTGGCACAAAAATCACCTGTTTAATGTTCACTGGTTTGTTTTTTGTTGGTTTGAAATAAATAATCGTTGCTTTTTCTGTACGTTGTAAGCGTGTTTCATTGTAATTATGGTTTTCTCAATTTTGTATTTGAACAATTTTTGTTTATGAATGTTTTTGTGTTAATTTTTAGTGTTTTATTTCATCTTTTTAGTTTTTTGTCTTTTTTGTACAAATAAATTAATTTCTCTTTTTGGGTGTATGACACTTTGTGTTTCACTCTGTCACAACACACGGGAGATCGACTGCTGAATTTGAGACGCATAGCTGGACTATTTCCTTATTCCCGCTGATCTTTGCTTGTAAGCTCCGATTAGCGGGAAGACGCACAAAAGGGAATAGAAAAAACATAATATGCATCGATATTCAAGTGCAAATTATATACGAGTATGTGCGAACCTATGCATATATGTATGGATGTAAATATTGGCGGCCGTTAACATTCCTCAAGTTGGCAGACGGTACAGCACTGTGCAAAAATTTAGTGCTGCTTTCAACATTCCGCCCCCGGTGAATAGGTGTGAAATGTGCCATGATAATTTAACAAAGGATCATATGAACATATAATTTACAATGATTGTGGAATAAGTAACAATCAAGTTCAAATATTTCAATTTCAAAATTTCAATTTTCGGATTTCAAATTTACATATGCAATTCAATTTGATTCAGTTTAATTCAAAGCCAATTCATTTTAATGTAATACAATTTAACTCAATCCAGTGCGAATTCATTTCAATTTCAATTCTATGCGAATTCATTTCAATTTCAAAACAATGCAATTTAGTTTAATTTAATGTAGATTCATTTTAATTTCATTTCAATTCAATTTGATTTAATTTCAATACAACGCAATACAGTTTAGCACAATTTAATTCCATTTCAATTTCAATTCAATCTAGGACAATATAATTCGATTTAGCTTAATTCATTTCAATTTAGTTTAATGGTTGCCACTCTACTATTTTATGCCTGAATTGTGTCTGATGTTTGTGTAGACGTCAGCTTCCAGTTCTAAATCCGTAGGCGTATTGCAGCCAGGGTCAGGGTCGGTGATGTTGTTGCTGGCAAAATCTGCTGATGGGTTCTGGATGATAGGGTCCAAATAAGGTCTTCTGGGCAGATCGTTGATGATTAAGGTGGTTACCTTCGGTTCCTACGTATTGGTCGAATGCTTTGACATGAGACTGAAACCTGCAACTTTGCGTCCTTGATGCTGTAGGGACAACAAATTTAGGCGCCGAAACGCGGACTCTGCCAGTCGCGATTCCATTACTGAAGGGTTGAGGAGAGCACACATAGACGTCCAGGTGTCCAAATTAATTTCGGACACGCGTACCATGGCCGTCATTACAAAAACCACCGCTCGTCGAAAACTCGGCTCCGTTGTTACTGGTCGATCGTTTACTACGAACCCCCCTACTACTAACTGTGGCGCACCATGAAGCAAAGTATGGTGCCTTTCGTCGCAGTTCCGACAACCTCCCGCCGTCCCACAACATGGGGCTAAATGGCTTCTTGCGAAGCAATTTCGGCAGTACTCTCGTCTTTCCACGACCACATATCTCGCCCGACTGGACAATTCGCGATACCGCGGCAAGTCCATGGCATGGCCTTCCCTGCACAAATTGCAGGAATACTGCCAGTTGCTTGGCCGCGGGTGTCTCTCGTGAAAATGGTGTAAACGTTTTTGCCGTGGAAGATATCCTGCTATTACTAAAATGATATAGGAAACGTGATTCACTCATATTTTTGAAACGTTATTGGTCTTCTTATGATGCCACAAGAAGTTCTGAGTTCTACAATTTTAGTATTGTTATCTGACCCAGGGAAAGTTTTTATGATATGACCCAATTTGTACTCATTCGGGGCAAGTATTTCATCTTTGTTGACCAAAAGATCATTTACTTTGAGATTTTCCCGCTGGTATTTCCATTTATATCGGTGATGTAATTCTGCGAGACATTCTAACTTCCACCTTTGACAAAAGTTTTGCAAAACAATGTTTAAACGCTTGCACCTGTTAACGAAATGTAAGTTGTTGCCTGATACGTCAGGTTGAGGTGGTACGAGTAGGGGAGTGCCGAAGGTCAATGGGTTTAAGTCGTTGGGGTCATCACTGGCAGGGCTCAAGGGCCTAGAGTTTAAACAAGCTTTTATTTGTACTAAAATCGTAGAAAGCTCTTCAAAAGTAAATGACATTACGGGCATGAACTTTCTGAAATGTGTTTTGAAGGATTTAACCCCGACTTCCCAGAATCCACCCACATGAGGAGCTCCGGAAGGGTAGAATTTCCATTGAAGATCTTGATAACTATACTGATGAGTCACATCGGTTTAAAGGGCCTTCATGGACGCTAAACGATCTTTCTTCGATATTTTTTGGTTAGATATGCCGTCCAATAAATCTTGCTAGGGCTGTTAGAAATGCTTCCGTTGTAAGGTCGCTTGTGGCTTTCAAATGGACAGCTTTTGTTGCAAAGTATACAAAAATGCAGACGTAATCTTTATTATAAGAACAAGTTCGATCTGCTTCTCTTTTAATGGAAAAGGATCCAGCAAAATCGACACCCATTTTTGTGAAGGGTTAGAAAGCATTGTTCTTTCAAGTGGCAATGATGACATAATTTAACTCTGTATACAACGTTTATACAAAATGCAAGTTTTACACTTATTTGTCACCTTTCTGACCACGGCGTTTACTCGAAATATCCAAAATTCCATTCGTAAAGTTAGTATTACCAAACGATTCCCTCCGTGAATGGTAAATTGATATGATAGGTCGAATAAGAGTTGAGATAATTTTGCGCCACATGGAAGAATTATAGGACGTCGCTCATTATATGATAGTGATGTAGATTGTGCCAGTCTTCCATGAGCTTGCCAGTCTAAGAATGAATTTAGAGTCAAAAGGCTGCTGCTATGAGTGATTTAACGTTTTTGTGATAAAGACTGGTATTTTTCAAAATAGTGATGTTTCTGAGTCATTATGATGGGTAGCTATTGTTGTTTCTTTTACCCACAATTCTCCACCGCCATCGAAGGATTTGCGCCAAAACTTTCAATCCACGTGAATGTGAGGAAAATCAAACCAAAATATCTTTCAAGGTCGTCGTTGTGAAAACTCTGATTGATTTTGCTTCTAGGGTTGCATCCTCCGTAATTTTGGATGAAGGCCGCTGATTTTTGGGCAATTTCAGCCACTTAGGTGCGTACCACTATAAGTCGCTGCCCTTTAGTTCTGTGGGCATACATCGTCTCCTTCAGATATCGGCTGGGTTTTGTTCCGAATCAATATATAACCAATATTCACTTCCCACGTTCTCTATGATATGCGACACTCGATTGCCCACAAAGGTGTTCCATGTGCAAGGCGGTTTATTAAGCCAGGAATATGTCCAGTAATGTGTCGACATCTTGTCCAACTGTAGTTTAGGCAGTTCAGATGCGGCTAAGTCTGACAGCAAAACAGCTCCACAAAGTTCGAGTCGATGTAATGAATTTTTCTTAATAGGGGCAAAGCAAGATTTGGCAGCTAATAAGTAATTGTGGATGCCCCATCTGTGTTGCAAACGAGAACATCGAGGGTCACAGTCAATTAGTCAATTTCCTTACAGTGAAAAATTTCAAAGAATCGTCCCAATCAATTTTGTCCAACCAAAGTTGTTGCATAATAAGTTTTGCAACAATTATTACCGGTATTAACCATCCGCAAGGGTCGAAAAATTTTGCAATTGTTGATTGTGTTTCTCGCTTTGTATAGACAGGTTTCAATTCAATTATAGGAGATGTGAACGTAAAGGAGTTAAGAGAAATGTTCCACCTGATTCCCAAAGTTTTTGTCGAAACTTCCTCAGAGAGATTTAACAAATTTGAATGCAGAAGTGTGCCAGTTGGTAAGTTTTCAAGTATACTCAGGTCAATTGAAGTTCATTTCATTAATTCGAATGCTGATGATTTAAACGCTGATATAAGTTCTGTGCAAGAATGTCGTCGACGTAAAGATTTTGTTTAGTTATGTTTGCAGCTAAGGAATATTTTTCCTTCACGTTTTCAGCAAGTTAAATTAATACGCGAAGGGCCAAAAAGGGAGCACAGTTTACTCCAAAGGTTACTGTGAGAAGCTCGTAATCTTCTATGGGTTCAGTTGAAGAAAATCTGGATCTAGAAGTATCTGGCGGTGCATTTTTGTGACGTCAGCATAGAAGACAAACTTAAAAAATCTCCACTTCAATAAAAAGGTTCTGGATATAAAATGTTATTGAGGCTTTTCTTTTTTCTATGATGGGATTGATGCATTGAAAACGACTCTCAGTTTTGTTGTTAGCCGATCTGGCTTGATGACTGCGTGATGCGGCAGGTAGGAATTCGGGGTTTTGTTGGTATCTAGGGGAGATATTTTCTTCATGTGTCCCAGGTTTATGTACTCACGAAGTACCTGATCATATTGTTCCTTGATTTCCATTGTCTTTTCCAGATTTCTTTCCATGTTAGCGCGTAATTGCTTTCTCTAAAGAAGTAGTATTAAGCAGAGAGATGTGAGTTTCTATACGATTTATTTGTGCAACGGGTCAAACACTGTCTTTAGCGCCAGGAGTGTCCAAAATGAACGTATAGAAGTTTTCATATCGTGATCAAGGGTTTTATGTCCAAACCAATCAGAAGGTCAACGGGTCGGCTGACGTGCAGATGGGGGTCAGCAAGTTTAAAATCTGCTGTGTTTCGGCAGTAAACTTGATGGAATTGTCCCCAATATTGGTGCAGGCCTGAGTCGATGAGAGTGCAGGCCTGAGTCGATGTCTCAGAAACAGGCTAACTCAGACCGGTTATATGAACTAAATGTTGTTTTGTCGGCAATCTTAAGCGATTTTTCAGTTTCTCAGAAATAAATGTTGATTGTGATCCTGAGTCGATGAGCGCCCTTGAATCGTATTTTTGCCCGCGTGGCTCAATTTGTATGATAGCAGTAAAAAGCGAAGTTTCGTGATTTTGTTGAACTAAGTTTGATAAATTGTTCTCTTGTAGGATCAAAGTTTTGATACATGCAGGATTTTTACTAGAAGTGGACTGTACTAGGATGGTAAGAGCTGCCGTGCTAGTACTAGGGCGCGCGTCATCTCTTACCAAATTCGATTGTGCAATTTGGGCTACGTCGTTCTTATGCAATATAGTGTTATGTTTGATTATATTCTTTGCAGCTGTAGTGACTTTTAAAATTTTTGACCCCATCTTTATCCGAGAGAGCAAAGATTTGAAGTTTTGACAAAGTGAATCCTATCATTTATACTATCTTTAGACATTTTGGGCAATTTCGCAATATATGATTGCTCATGCTAAGCAGGCAAGTTTGTTTATTTTCAAAGCTAGATCCTCTTTTCATTTGTGTAATGTGATTATCTTTCATCCCCGTTTTTTGCAATGCCATATTTAATTGAAAAGAATTTACGCGTTTCTCTTTAGAAAAATATTTATCAGGTCTAGGCTGATTATTCTTCGTTTGACTCATTTGCATATTTCCAACTTGTTCTAGTGTCTTGAATTTTTTAGTTAAAAAAGTATTAAATTCCACCCAAGTTGGAATTTTAGCACGATCATGCAAAGAATCCTCGAATTCCTCTAGAAAATTACGAGTTAGTTTCATCGAAAACGCAAAACACTTGCCTTATTCATGCCTCTCAGAAACAAACTAAGCATGCGGTATGGATAAAACCGTCAACATGTCTTCTGTACCAACATAAAAAATAATAATCGAAAGTTAAATGTACGAAGCCCGCGAAATTTGAAAATTCACCTTTTTTTGAACACACCTCGTATACTAAGATTGGGTCCCATTCTCCAGTGTTAATTTGTAATAAGTTCAAGATATCAAAACAAATGTTCACTGTGCGTTGCAATTTTTTCAAAGAAGTCCGATTGTCTTTCGAGATTTGAGGCAAATTTAGTAATGTCTTCATTTGCTCATTCACCTGCATGCGTTTGTTCTCATATCTGTCCACAAGGTTTCTCCAAGCAATGTCAAATCCGTCATTTGTTAAAGGCACATTACTAATAACTTCCAGTGCTTTGCCAGCCGTTCTCTGGGTAAAATAAAATAACTTTTCGACATTGCTGAGTTTTGAATTTCTAATGTAGATAGCTGAGAATAAATCTTGAAATGGTGGCTAAGCGCCATAATCGCCTTGAAAGGTTGCAGTGTCGAGGGGTGGACCCGAGTATTGAGGGTTACCTCACTGTTAGGCACTAACTTTTCTTGTTCGACTCTTAATTTTTCTTATTCATGTTTTTGTTTTTCTTCGCGTTCTGCTAGCATTAAAATTTCTGCATTGAGTGATCCCAGACATATTTTAAATGTGGCAAGACCCTCTTTAAAAAAACTTCTCAGTTTTGCTTTTTTAATTCAGCTTCTTAAGCTTTATGATCCCGACACTCTAAGTAAGTCTTCTTGCTTCGTCCCATAACGTGTTTAGTTGCAGTCTTTAAGATTGTAGCTCATGAACATCGTCTGTTGTGAATCCTTCCGCATGAAGAATCCCAAAATCCAACAAATCGTTTGTTTGTTTGATAAACTTTATTAATCTAGCTGTTTATTTAGGCTTTACAAACAATTGACCTTGTTCGTTTTATAAATTCGGCAAAATGGCGACTATTTTCAGAATCTCAAATAAATTTTCGTTGTTTTATCAAAGCGGCAAAAAATTTTACAAATGGCGATAAAATTTCAGTATCTCGAACAATTTTTGTTGTTTTATCAAAGCAGCAAAAAATTTCACAAATTTTCTTAAATTTCGAAAATATTTTATAAATTCGGCAAAATTGCGACTAATTTCGTGAATCTCGAACAATTTTTGTCGTTTTATCAAAGCGACAAAAATTTTCCGAAATTTTTTTAAAATTTGAAAATATTTTATAAGTTCGGCAAAAATTCCAGAATCTCGAACAATTTTCATTGTTTTATCAAAGCGGCAAAAATTTCCGAAAATTTCGAAAATATTTTACAAATTCGGCAAAATGGCGATTAATTTCCAGAATCTCGAACAAATTTTGTTGATTTATCAAAGCGGCAAAAATTTCGAAATTTTCTTAAATTTCGAAAATCTCGAACAATTTTAAATTTTGTATTTTAACAATTTTTATTTGTGAATGTTTTTGTGTTAATTTTTGATGTTTTATTTTTCTAATTTTTTGTCTTTTTTTGTACAAATATATTAATTTTTTTTAATTCCCGCTGATCTTTGCTTATAAGCACAAAAGTTAACATATATACATATGTACATATATGTCAGTTAACAAATAACAATTTGTTGTTTTGTGTGCACTCGAATATATATGTTTTTTTTTTTGCATTAATAGTTGGTAATGAGTTGGGAGCCTAGACTTATGACGCTCAGTGTATGTGCGAACCTATGCACATATGTATGTAAGTATTGGCAACTGTTAATATTTGTCAAGTTGGCAGACGGTACAGCACTGTGTAAAAATTTAGTGCTACTTGCAACATCACTCATAATCATAAGTTTCAAATTAAGCAAAATTTAACTGAGCAGAAAAAAAACCCGCTTATTCAACTCATCTCTAAATATAGATACACAATTGCAAATATAAACAATTGCAAATGGAGGTACTCCGAAAGAGAGTATATTTTCACCAGTGACAAGGTAGTAGAACGTGCTGATTCTTTATTTCCAGCATAAGGTCTTCTAGATTACTTCCAATAATGCAAATATATACTATTTCATAGTAGTAATAATAATGCAACTTTCGGGAAAATAATTGAGTAATAATTTGATTTGCTTTCAAAGGGAAGCGACTTCTCTTGGAAAGTTATTAATGGTTTAAAAAGTATTAGACAAATTAGCAATATAACGGTATTGTTAGAAAGACGAGATATTGACACCAATTCCTCTCAATTTAATATTATTTAATGCATTACATTAACCAGCTGGACATGGGTTGGTAAATTACTACGTTCAATTTACTTTTAAACCCTTCATTTTTGGTATTTCAGTCAAATTTGTATAACAACTGAATGAGTAGTTGTGGTGAATATTGCGATGTTTGGTATGCAGTGGTTTTGCTGGGTTATTAATAAAAAATAAAATGTGACATTGTGAACTGTGTGACATTGTGAAACTGTGAAAATGGTTTGAATCAACATATTGAGTTTGTGAAGAGGACTTTCTTTCAATTTCAATTTTCACAAGTGGGCTTAATCCGTCTAGCAGGATAAAACTTGCCCCTGCAAGGACTGAATGTAGCTATGAAATATGGGGCTTTTGCGGAATGTTGCCAGGAATTTATTGTCTATTATTGCATATAATAAAGAACAATCCTGTTCATATAATTGTTTACATAATATAAATATATAAAAGTAGGCAGACTGTAAGGTCTTAATGTGTCTAATCTAATATATAGTAATATTCAAAATAATATTCGATTTACTTCATTGTTTCAGTGAAAAGTCATATTTTTTAGTTTTTTAATAATCGCCCTCACAATTTGGCCTGGAGCTACCTCTTAAAAATGTGTGTGAATCGGGATGGCAATTCTCCTTGTAAATTAGTGGCTACCATATATTGCTTTCTGTTAATGAGTTCATGGTAAGTGATTAAATTATCAGAAAAATTGCATACAATTTTATATATTGGTACATTTTTCTCCTCCGCCATCTTTGACCAATTATAAACTTAGCTTGCTAGGGAGAATTAGATATTTTTATGGAAAACTTCAGTTTACAATCATAAATATTTCAGCCTGTAAAAAAATATTTCTGGTTCCCGACGTCAATTTATGATTTTTGGCTTATGTATTCTGCTACAACTTGTAATAATAAAGATGTCAACATTTTGAAATATTCCGCAAATAATAGGAGTAATCTATATCTGTTCCAAAGTAAGTGTGGTCGGGTTGCGCTAAATAACGTTAGAAAGATAAGATTTCGAACTCAAGAAACTGCTCAGACAGTAGTGTGATTGCTTAATGGCTTCAGTCCTTTCTTTTTCTCTGTGATGTCGTCGATTCCGCACCGGTAACATTTGATGTCAGAGGAAGGGTAATTGTCGGAAATGTTTCTAAAATAATGGAAGTCATCAAGTACGACCTGTTTCGATTGCCAAAGAACTAAAAATGAAGTTCGGCGTATGGGTATGAATCACTGTTGAATGGTAACGAAATCGACATACTCGTATTTCTGATGCAGATGGTGAGTGGTGATAAAAAGTGTACAATGTTATCAGCACAAAGTGGTGGCTCAGTCAAGATTGACGGTCTTGACGGGTTTCCTGTGCATTTGGTGGGATTGTAGGCAAATAGTCTTTTACAACTTGCTCAAATACGGTAGAACTATTAATTCGGACCCATACTACAAACAGTTGGGGTCTGACGGAAGTAAGCGCCCAGAAGCGTCCAATACACTGCAAAGGTTTTTAAAATTTTAAGAAAAATATATAAAGCGGATAATATAACCGAATCCGTCCGGCCAGGCTTCACACACTGCATGAATGTGCACGAATGTGACCTCGAGGTATTTAGCCAATTCTCGGCGTAGAGCAATCTTTAAGGCGTCGATTGTCTCATATTTTTTAGTTGATACTTTGGCCTCCAGAATGAACGATGTGGAAAATCAATTGGGCTTAAGTCCGTGGAATATGGTGGCGATTATTGTGAAGAAATAAAGCTGAAAAATTAGTCCACCAAATAACAATTAGTTTCACAGGTCTTATAGGGTAATGCCAAGGCTTGTTGCACTGCCCAATGGTTTCCACCAAATTGTTTACCAGCCAAATGTGACAAAATATTGTTTAAAAATACGCTAGATTTACTCATTTAACTTAATGCCCCGTTTAATGAAAAAGAGTGGTGGACATCCTGTGGCAGTTACCGCAGCCCAAACCATCATTGATGTAGGCACATGCTTTCGCAGAACGTAATTCGGTGGTTTGTATTTTGATTTGTTAATACGCGTCTCTTCCTACGAGCAGACATATTGAAATTTTTCGCCAATTGAACCACGATTTGCAATTTCACTATTGAAACCATTTCTGGCGATGTTGCTGCTTTCAGACGTCCACCTTCATGGCGTTTTTTGATACTACAAATATCATTGTAACGTGTAATGGCGCGATGCACAAAGCAATAATACTGTTGCGTTTGAATTCAATTTCGGCAACCTTTTTAACGGCGACGAAATACGACATGGATCGACTTCTAAGTGATGGCGCATTTGTAACAAAGGATGTGGTTTCCGAAGATAATTCGGTGGATATTTCTTTAGAAGAAACAAACTATATGGTACATAAGCTGTAGTAAAAAGAAATCCATTACTTTTGCTTGAAACTGAAGTTAGAATGTTAGTTATGTTAAAAATGCACCATTTCGTTAACTAACTCAATCATAGATATCCTTGTTCCTATTGTTAAAAAATTTGGAAAAATTGATTTTCAAAAATTGATTTCGGGCCAATTTTTCACTAGCAGAATCATTCCACACTTGATTCCAGGACCGGATTATCAGGAGTATGCATAAGAACCTCCCAAACAAGCTACTTGAGCTTGTAGCGAGCCTCCATCCACGTGTGTGACCTGGCGTTGGCTACCTTTAGTCTATTAAAAAGAATAAGGAATGCAAAAAAATCAAACTGAAAATGCCGAGAATACTTTAAAAGTGCTAACAAATCAGCAGTGTAGTGATTTCACACAATTAGGTACTATAATTCCGAAAGAAAACAATGCCGCATTACCTAAAATTGTCATCCCTACGTTTTGTGGAGAGTACAGCTAATGGGCTACATTTCGAGATTTGTTTCTTGGCTACGTTGACAACAAGCCCCATTTGACGAAATTTTATTATTTGATTTCATTCCTGAATGGTGAAGCGGCTGATTTAATAAACAATATTTGAAGATCACTATATGGAGGCTTGGGACAAACTCGAATGCAGATTCGGCAGACCTTATTTCTGTCCATATTCATATATAAAAGCCTTTTTGAAACTACCTTCTATATCCACCACAAGTCACAAGGATCTTCGTAAAATAATTGATGGCGCCGATGAATGTATTCGAGGTTTAAAGGCGGCTGATATGAATACCAGAGATCCATGGCTAATTTATTTGTTATTATCAAAACTTGACTTAGGTACTAGGCTATCGTGGTCGGAAGAAATAGGATCTAATTCGGATGTGACTATCTAAAAATTTTTGGAATTTTTGGAGACGAGAATGCACAGAATCTCAACTCAGCTGGCAAAGTAGCTCCTATTCGTTCCAATGTTGCTCAAACAACAAGTCAATCATGTCTCAATTGTGGACAACAACATAATCTACATCAATGTTCGGATTTTAAGAACCTTAGTAGTGAAATGAGACGCAAATTTATTAAAGAAAAACTCTCTGTATTTTAATTGTTTGAAAGCAGGCCACAACTCCTCTCATTGCAGCTCGAAATTTCGTTGTCGGTCCTGTAACAATCGTCACCACACATTAGCTCACATTCAGCCTCAAAATTCTACAAATTTCGTAAGTAAATCGGAAGCATCCAATATTCACAAACGGGTCTCTATGCAGTCAAACCACAACATCGTTCAACCCAATATGTTGGTTACAGATTCATTGCAATCAAACCAATCATTTCGGGATGCTTCAACTTCTTAAAACACGGAACAAATGTGTACGCTTCCATACGGTTCGGTACTAAGTAATCACATCATGTCATCTTATTCATCACAAGTGGTATTACCCACAGCCATAGTTCGTATAAAAAATCAATTTGGTAATTTCGTCAAAATTAGTACCCCAATTGACTCTGGGTCACAAGTATCATATATTACTGAAACGTGTGCCCAGGTATTGGGACACAAAAGAACAAATGCGCGATTGCCAATTGCAGGAATAGGTTCCTCAAATGCTGGTATAACAAAAGGACAAGTCAATCTCAAAGTATATTCCTGTTTCAATTTGAATAATATCTCAGTAGCCTATATTCTCAATCGAATTACTGCAGATATACCAGAATACCACTTCTTGAAAAACAATGCTGATACAATATCGGCACTCAATATTGCGGATCAAAATTTCAGTGTCTCCGGTCCAATAGATCTTCTGTTAGGAGCTGATGATGGGCAGTTCTAAAAGATGGAAAATTTAAATTATCTCCTCCTGGGTTATGTGCAATTAATTCTATATTTGGTTAGATAATATCAGGCCAACTTAATACACCTTCTATTGGCTCAAGTATAAATTCGTATACTGTTTTTGCAAACATATGTAGATCAAATGTTGCAACAGCTTTGGGACATCGAACAGTACCCTGGTGAAAAAGACAACTTTGTTTCGGATATCAACGATCCTGCTGAAATTCATTTCCGCTCTACGTATTCCAAAGGATTGGATGGCAAATATATTGTTGAATTACGCTTTAAAGCACCAAACCCAATATTTGATAATACGTTGACTGGAGCTATTCCTATATTACGCACAATGGAAATACGGTTTGAGAAAAATAACAATTTGAAGGTAGTGTATTTAGATTTTATGAATGATTATGAATTACTTGAGCACATGGGGATAATCCCAGATGATGAAATTGATGTACATCCTCACTTCTATTTGCCCCACCATTCGGTGCTAAAACCAGATAGGAGCACTACAAATTAAGGGTAGTATTTGATGGCTCTTTTAAAAGACCATACTGAACAATCACTGAACGATAAGCTTTTGATCGGACCACCTATTCAACGAGATTTATTTGGAATTTCGATTCGTTTTCGAAAGCATTTGGATATCTTTACAGCCGACATAACGAAGATGTTTCGACAAATTTGGATTTCTCCAAAACATAAAAACTACCAGAGGATAGTTTGGAGAAGTGGTGCCAATGGTCCCATTCAACATTATCGCTTGTGTACAGTCACATATGGAGCGTCATGTGGACCGTTCTTGTCTGTTCGTGTTTTACAACAATTAGCTATCGACAATCAAACTGTCCTATTGCGGCTTCAATTATATTGAACAACATTTACGCCGACGATGTTATGACGGGAGCAGAAAGTCTAGAAGATCTTCAACATGCAAAGAAAGAATTGGTCTTATTATTAGAATCTGGTGGTTTCATGCTCAGAAAATGGAGTTCAAACTCGAAACAACTCATGCAGAACATTCCTGAGGACTGCTGTGAATCTGGTAAAGAGGAAAATGAAAATTATTGAAATCCCATATCTAATGCATATTCGTTCCAGGTGACTATTAAAATGCATTTGGATTTTATAACTAAACGGAAAATTCTTTCAGAACTTTTTTTTTTGGTTTTTTGGTTTTTGGCTCGGTCAATCATTTTGATGAAACTATAGCTGCAAAGGTTATGATTAGTGAAGATTTCATGGGATAATCCAATACCAGAACTCATCGCAAAGGGATGGATTTGACTAAAGGATTCAATAAAATACTTTGAACAGCTTTCTATTCCTAGTAACCTTCATATGCAATCCGATTTTGAAATACATTGTTTTTGCGACGCATCCAGCGTTGCATATGCTGCAGTTATTTATTGTGTTTCCCGCGATAGTGGAAATATTAACATAGTTGCTGCAAAAACAAAAGTTGCACCCATTAAGTTGACATCTATTCCTAGAATGGAATTGTGCGCTGCGACACTATTATGTCGTTTATATAAATCTGTAAAAGCTACACTCAATTTCGAAATAGCAAAATTATACGGATTCTCAGATAGTGCTGCACTGGCTTTCATCACCACCACGGAATTAGAAAATTTTTGTATCTCATAGAACGGAGGACAATCTAGCGGATTGCGCCTCGATAGATTTACAGCCAAAAGAACTTTTAAGCCATGACTTGTGGTGGAATGGACCGCAATGGTTGAAATTTGAGGAATCAGAATGGCCAACAACAAAGTTTAAATACAGTGGAGAATTTGACGCAGTTAAAGCTGAAAAATGGAAAACTGTACTATCTGCAACAATATACGAATCTCCTTTTCTTCTGAAACTTGCAGAAATTGGTATCGACTTCTACGCATCATAGCTTATGTACTACGTTTCTGTAATCGCAATAAAAAATTGGAAATCTCGTTAAACTTTCACCATTTCTTGATAGTGATGGTCTTTTTCGTGTAGAAGGGCGAGTTCAAGAAACGTCGGTTTCGTACAACATAAAACATCCCATCATCATTCCAAAAGGCCAAATAGCAAAATTGATAATACAGGGTGGTGTAATAGAACGTGCATATTTAAAAAATAGATTAAAAAATAAATACAAAAAGTATTGTTAAAATAAATCTAAGGCATTGTAGAGTAATAAATGGAGTTTATTTTTTAAAAATAACATCATCTAAATGGTGACCCTCTCTACGACGGCACTCCTCTAACCGCAAACGAAAATTATTGAAAACTTTCTTCAGTAATACTGGTGTAATGGCTGCCATTTCACCACGGATATTCTCCTTGAGCTGAACAATGTTTCTTGGATTATTACTGTAGACTTTGTAGACTGTAGACTCCACAAAAAAAAGTCAAGAGGCGCCAAGTCTGAACTACGTGGGGCCATGGGATATCACCTCTTTTCGAAATCAGTCTGCCAGGGAACATCTGCTTCACCACCGCCATGGAGTCATTTGATGTGTGACAGGTAGCTCCATCTTGTTTGAATCAAGTTCTGGAACTTGATTTTCAATTTCTGGAGCCAAAAATCCGTCCAACATCTCAACGTAGCGTTCCGTATTAATCGTGACGTTTTGGCCCAGCGCATTTTCGAAGAAAAAAGGATCAATTATTCCTCTGCCAGAGATTGCTGCCCATACTGTCACTTTAGGACTATGCAATGGTTTCTGGTGTTTGATTTTGGGATTTTCACTGTTCCAGTAACGACAATTTTGACGGTTTACGAACCCATTCATAAGAAAATGAGCCTCGTCAGAGAAAAGGACATTGTCAAAATTGGAAAATCGATTAAGCATTTCATTAGCAAATGCGAGCCTTGCTATGAAGTCAGACTCTTTCAATTCTTGTGTTATTGCAGCTTATATGGATGCAGTTTAAGATCCAATGTTAAAATTCATTGCAAACTTCGTCGCTATAATTGTAAGACAGACGATCTCTTGCGAATCGACATTTGTGGATTTTCTCAACATCGTCTTCGGTCCTAAATGTTCTTGGGCGACCATTTGTTTGTGTTTTAAATGTTGAACCAGTCTCTTCAAAACGCTTTACCCATATTTTAATTAAATTAGCACTCAGAGCTTCACTAATTCGCCGTAGTCCATATTCAGCACAATATAGTCGCCTAGTAGGAATATATGAACGAGAGTTCTCGTAAAATGCGCGACGCTTCCCGCTGAAGTGATTCATAGCGACTAAAACTCCATATAAGCCCGCCAACCCAACGATGTAGGTGAAAATTGCTTTACTTCCAATTAACTGAAACGTCGTTTCAGGGCCGGCAGTATGTTTTCAAATAATTAATTTAGTTTAACCTAATTTATGTCCCCAAAACAATTCTTATTATTTTATCTACACCACGGGCATTTTGGGACAAATTGTGATTGTTATACCACACGATCATAAAAGTGTATCATAATAAAAAGAAAAATAACTGTCAACCATCGTAATCTACTACTTATTGTTGTTGTTGCAATGCAAGCATTGATTTTGTCATTACATTGTAATTGTTGTTGCTTAGAGAGGTTGCTTTATGAGTTGTGCATCTACCAAAACTTACTTATATTTTGATCGTTTTTATGTAAAGAATTACATCTAAATATGTAAAAATGTAATTTTGAAGATTCCAATATTTGTTCAGTTTCATGCAAAAATCTGCACTTACATTCTGTCAAAAAAAGTACCAAAAATTTATCATTTGAATTTGGCCGCTTGTTTGACGCCAGTATTTTCTATACTAACGCGGCATTTGAACGCTATTTGTCATTTAGTTTTTTTACAGTTCTTGACTTTTGAATTTGAGACAAACTCTTTGACGATAATTTTAACCACTGTAAAAGACGCAGTGCTAGTCATGATAGATGATTTAGCTCGCTGTGGCCGGCCGAGAAACTGTCATTTAAGCCAGAAAGAGATAGCCGCTAAACCTTCTGTATTCCGTGAATCAAAACGTACTATTTTTCTTTCGACTGGTTCCGAAAAACCTGAAGAAAATCTCATTACTGCTGGCGATGAGACATGGCTTTACTAGTTTAACATGTAAACTGTAAAAAGCACATGTAAACTGTAACATGTAAAAAGCAAGGGATTGTCAACAATTGCTAGGAGACCGGACGGGTAACAAGAATATACATATGTTGCTTTTCGTTGGCACGAAGGCGTAAGGAATGCCAGAAAGCACTGGCAAATCACCAAGTTCTTATAAAAAAAATATTCTGAATTGAAACACAATAAATGAAACAAAATTATAACTTTCTCCCAGGAATTGTAGATGGGATACTGATTTTAGCTAAACCATCCAATTTGTATGTGTGCCGCCTCAGCACTTCACTAGGAAGCTAGGAAAATATGTCTTAAATGGGTCATTCACATGGGCGATCGTGGTCAGTGGTCAATGGAAAATTTTCAATAACTGCAGTAACGCATTTGGAGTTATAGCGAAAAAGTCGAATTTTTGAAAATACGTCAATTTCTGCGGGAAGTATTGGAGTGGTGGGGCCATATAACCCATCTCTCACAATCACTTTTTACGATACACAGGATGCTTCCTATAGATTTCCTTTCCTATGATTTTTTATTTTTATTTATTATTTTAATGAATTACAAAAGCCAAAACTTCAGAATCAGAAGGATCTGGTTGGGAATCCGAAGCAATTTCGTTTATTATTTGAATTGAAAATCTCCAAATCCAATTCCAATACATAAAATAATAATAATAATAATAATAAAATCCAATTTTCATAAAAAAACTAAATTCGAATCAAGATTCTTTGTAAGGTTGCTCACTGAATTGGAGAGCTTCTCATATTCTCATATCTCATTCATGCCATAAAAGGACATTTGTTTTTCTTTGTATTGGTTTATAAAGCTGGGATGAATGGGAAAAAATCTACTAATGGCCAATTCATACATTAAAAGGTTTACATTTTATATTTAGTTCCTCCAAATTTTTTCAAATTTAGTACACGTTGACTATTTACAAAAGCATATTCTCAGAATGACCTAACTTCAGAAATTATTTGTTTTTCCTATGCAATTTATAATTAGAGAACTGAAGTTTTGCTTATTTTCCTGATTTGTATTTCTCTTGAGAAAAATCGAACAAGTAAGCAAGTTTTTTGACACGCATTATACGTTTGGTGCATTAAGTTTCGAATGCTTACAAAGATGGTACGGCTTACGGGATGGTACGGTAAAACTGTTCATATTTTGAGGCCATTCACAAATCTAGTCATTCCTTGATGTCGTCATATGAGTGGAACTATTGGTCAGCCAGACCGCGAGCCATCGAACGGAAAAAGTGATAATCGGATGGTACAATATCTGCAGAATATGGCGGATGGGGTATGTCCTCCCGTTTCAGCGTTTCCTGATAGGTTTTAACGGGTTTGGTCATGAGGCCGAGCATTGTCATGCTGAAGAATCACTTCTCCGTGCATTGTGGGCGCTTCTGGCGCAAAGATCGGCTCAATCGCATTAATTGAAGTCGATAACGATCCCCTGTGATAGTTTCACTTGGTTTCAACAGCTCATAATAAATAACACCGACTTGGTCCCACCAAATACAGAGCTAGCACCTTCGCAGCTTGAACATTCGGCCGAGGCGACGACGTAGAAGCGTGACCGGACAACCACCACCACTTACTTTTCTTTGGATTGCTGTAATGAATTCATTTTTCATCACCCGTTACAATACGATGAAGAAAACTCTTCCTTTTTTTTTCGCTTCAACTCATAAGGAATCCAAGTTCCTTGCTTTGGAACCATTCCCAATGCATGTAATCGATTGGAAATGGCTTGGCGGATAACTCCTAATACTAAAGCAAGCTCTACTTGCGTTTGACATGGATCCCCATCAATCGTTGGCATACGAGCTATAGGTAGCGTTTTAAGATGTGTTTTAAGATATGTGTAAGCGCGTGTTGGACTATATTCAAATAGTCACTAAATCATTTAAAAAAATTCTATATCTCGCTACAGAAGAGTGCAATCGCGAAAACAACTTAATGTTGATTGCAACGGAACCTTTAAAATATAAATATAATCGGGGGATTTGAAGAATCTGATCTCCATCATATGGTACAAAAAATGGTTAGGAAAAATCGACTGCATATCGAAAATAGAAATTCCAGTTCATAAATCCCTCCCTAAAGTGATTCTTTCTGCCGAAAATGTAGTATCCACTCATGACACAAGCCAACTTTTTGAATTATCATGTGTTTAAGAAAAATAGTAAAAATGCAGTAAAAAAATGGAAAATATAGAAAAAATGTACTGCCTTTTTGCGGCAGAAACTTTTGAAGATATGGGGAATAATCTGAAAAAATGTATATTGTGAAAATATTAGTTATCCTCAATGTAAATATAAATATTCGAAATGAGTATTTTACAACGCCTCGTCTAGAGTATCCGGTGTTTTTTTTTTTTTTTTTGTTTTTTTGGAGAACGAACACCTGCTGGGTTCTGTTTCAGAAATTTATCTGTAAACGAAATGTGGGCAGCAATATGCCATATTAAGCCAAAGCAGTGGGACAGGATGGTTCGCACTTTTAATACTTTTATAACTATCTCAATATGTACCGAAATGTGGAAATATGCAAGAAATATATCAGTACTAAAAGTAGAGATTCCTCAACAATGGTCCGATTATAGACCAATAAGTATTCAATCTGTGTTTTCACAAGTTTTGGAATTAATTATTAATGATAAACTGTGTTTATATTTACTGGAAAATGTTGTTCAAGATGTAAAAAATTGTATAGTACAACAACTTATCATCTAGTATACTGTGACCTTAATTAAATTTGATTTTAGCCGTGCCATTGAGTCAATAAGTCATAAAATATGTGAAAATCACATGATTTACAAGGTTATTTTTTATTTTATTATAACTTTTTGTTTACAAATCTGTGGAATTTGGCTGCCCCCAATACTTAGCTTCCGAACATGTATTTGGCTAATTTGTATTTCGCTAATAATGCAGCGGTCCTTCCGGTTTCCGTATGAATACAGGAGATTTTCATTGTCATGCTTTAGATTTAGGAATCTATTAATGCCTTGTTTGCAGAAAAGCCGTGTATATTTCTATACTTCACTATGAATTGTTAATGCTACACATTTTATATCCTCTGTATCTATCTATACCTGTGTTAATACTATCATTACTATTATTATAATAATCGTTATCAAAGCTCTTTAAGAATTCAATTGTAAAAATGTCAAACTTGCACCGCAAAATGTTGGTCTGCGTAATCAAATTACCCATGTGTGGCTTTTGATTACGACATGAAAATGAAATAGTAATAACAATAATAATAAGAGAAGTTCAAAATGTCGCCTAATGAAAAATCGTTGAACGGCGCAAGTCTCAAATGCTGCTTTCAGTATTATTTCAATATTGAAAATATAAGAAATTAATATAATTTGACTGGTCAAAAATCATATAATGTTTTTTTTTAGTTTCCAAGATACCGCTCTTTTTCAGTATTATCGAAACATTTGAATGTGTCTTCACCCAAACGTTACGAAGTCCAAAAAAAAAATCCAATCTCAAAAAACTTGTCTCGTTTTAATTTCGACCACAGTGGACAGTTATTGTTTAAGTGGTATTAACGAAATGCTTGCCAAAAGTTGTGATGAATGCAATTCGCTGTGTTAATAAGGCATACACATGTTTTATATTCAGTGAGCTAACTCCGAAATTTGTGAAATTCGGACCAATAAGAAAAAAACTTGCCCATATTGAACAGAACTGCTAAAAAATTTAACTTTTCAAAATTTTACAGAATTTCTTTACAATTACACAATTAAAAAGCAGCATAAGGTGTGATAAAAAGACATTTCCAACAAGCTTACTTGCCGTATTGTAAAGGGGGAAACTTATCCATTTAGGGGTAGTATATACAAATTATAAAAGCAGGTGTTAATAGAACTGGGAAAATTAAGGTCCCAATTTTTGGCGCAGTTATTGAAAAAATAATACGAATTTTCCCCGGAAAATATGAGGAGTCGATAGATTACATATATATATGTACATGGATATAGTGCAATACCTACGACAGTATGGTTCGCAAGTATTGCTATTGATTAAATTTGATTTCTACCTTCTTACCTAGTCCTGCCATATGTTCTGTGACACAATTTCCAGCGCTTATCGTTCAAAACTTCTTGCGGGAATAGAACCGTTAAAAAATTTTTCGAGTTGCTAAAACCAGCTAAAAAAATTAGGCTGGAAAGATGCAAACGACTTTCGCAGTGGCACGCGGACAATGGCCATGAAAACATTCTGTTTACGGATGAGAAAATTTTTACTGTGGAAGAAGTTTTCAACAAACAAAATGACAAGATTTAAGCCACTTCATCTAAGGAAGCGAAAAAAGTTGTTTCAAGGGTTCAACGTGGCCATCATCCTTCTTCCGTAATGGTTTGGTGGGGGGTCTCCCACCATGGTGTCACATCCCTCCATTTCTGTGAAAAAGGCGTAAAAACTGGTGTAAAGGTTTACCAAAAAGATGTGTTAGAAGGTGTTGGGTTTGACCAACACCCTTTTCAATGGACGTAGATGGATCTTCCAACAGGACTCTGCTCCTGAGCACAAAGCTAAAACCACGCAGGACTGGCTCAGAGCCAATATTCCTGGTTTTATAGCAGCAGAAGATTGGCCATCAGGGAGTCCAGATCTCAATCCACTGGATTATGCTTTGTGGTCAGAATTGGAGAATATGGCTTGCAAGACTCCCCACAGAAATTTGGGAAACCTTAAAACAGCATTAACCAGAGCAGCGTACATATAGCCCAATGGCCACACCGTTTGAAAGCTTGTGTTAAAGCAAAAGGCGGCCATTTCGAGTGAATACAATTTTTTTTTAATAACCAATATTGTCTTCTAATAAATGAAATAATTTTGAATACCCCCGGAAAATATGAGGAGTCGATAGATTATATATGGATATAGTGCAATACCTACGACAGTATGGTTCGCAAGTATTGCAATTGATTAAATTTGATTTCTAAAAACGATCCATTTTCAGAACTTTTCTTATATTTTGACCATTGCTTCGTTACTTACGTGTGGACATATCCACTCATATCCACTTCTTATTATCGAAACTGTTCGCTTAGAACAAGAGATATTCCTTAATCTGTTCTATATGGTTGTCAAATACGATCTGAATTCTTTATTCATTGTCGCTAACTTGCGTACTTATATACTTACTTATTTGACAGAATTAAATTTATGAATTGCACATGGTTCATCGGTCCATTTCTTAAAATTTTATTGAGCATTACGAAGCTGTATAATAGACACAAAATCAGGTTATTACGGTCAACTAGTTCACACTTATAGAGAAAAACTTGAATTTGTAAACAATCGATCAATTTATGTGGGATATACCAGAAGGGGTATGTCAAATCTGGCAAAATATGGGCCAAGTTTTATGAAGTTTCATAAAGTTTTACGGCAGTTATCGCCAGATAGACGGACATCGCTCATTTGACTCAAAAAAATAAAGGAATACATTTGGTAAAGTTAAGCTTCGTACTTTAAACGCTTCCTTCTGAATGTTAAGTTTTTTGTCATATTAAATATACATATATATACAATTAAATATATTACTATATCATATGCACACCTTCATGCCTTTGGTTAAGATAGGTTACGTCAGTGTGGCAGCCTGAATAGACAGACTCACTTATGCTGCATAGTCCATAGTGATACCACGGAAACTGAAGATGTGGATGTCTCTAGTTTCCCTCGTTGAACCATCCTGAGCCCAAGAAGTCTTAAGTCGGACAATATCTATATCATCCAGATCTCCCTGACTGTTCGCCAGGGCGGGGCAATTACAGTGAAGGTGTTCTACAAACTCCTCGTCCTCTTCATCCCTACAGCCTCTGCAGAAGTCACTAGTCGCAACCGTCAGTCTCACTGCATGTCTTCAGATAGTGTCCAGTCATGACGGATACAAGCAATGAGACGTCAAGTCTTGACAACGACAGCAGTTTGTGTGAACGCTTCAGATCTAGGTGAGGCCGCATCTGTCTGGATTCATTACAGCCTGAAACAGATGCCCACCTACCATTTTCTGCTAAATATGCTATCTGTAAGATTGTCCCTAGTCTTGCCAACTTGTCTGCTCTGCAGTTCCCTGATATGTCCCTGTGGCCCGGCACCCACGTATGGTGAATGCTAAAATGCTGTGCCACCTCGTTAAGAGATATGCGGTATTTCAGGGCTAATGTTGAGTTCAGGAAGACAGAGTCCGGTAATTTGATGGCAGCTTGACTGTCGGAGAATATGTTAATCCCCACCGTGGTGAGGATGTTGTATCTCACCCATTCTGCCACTTCTTTAATAACCAAAATTTCGGTCCGATAAACATTAAAGTTATCCGGTAGTCTTCTTGCTATACTTAGCCCTAGGTCTTTAGAGTAGACCCCGGAACCTACCTGATTATATAATTTTGAGCCGTCAATATAGAAGTCGACTTACGGTCTTATAGCAGGAGTTCTGCATTTCCTTGTATATCTATCTGGTATAAGTATATGGAACTTCTTGTCGAACAGTGGTTCAGCCAGAGTGTAGTCAATAATGCCTGTTATGCCAGATACCATGTTAACGATTACACTGTGACCATAATCACTGTTTGACCACTGTGACAGCTCTCTTAGTCATACTGCCGTAGCTGCCGCATACTAATTATATCCAGGGATAGTAAATGCAAAATTACATTTAGTGCATCTGGACCTTATCCAGTATACTACAGTATGCGGATTTCTGAAGAGCCTTCCACCAGACGATAACTCCATACAACAACATACAACATCCGTACTGCAGTATACAACCAGTGAACAATGCGACGCTTTAATCCCCATTGTTTCCCTATTGTCCTCTTGCACGCATATAGCGCCACTGTGGCCCTTTTCGCCCTGTCCAGAATGTTGAGTTTGAAATTCAGCTTCTTGTCCAATAACATACCGAGATATTTTGCACAGTCCGCGAAAAGAATTTCAGTACCTCCCAGAGAGAAAGGATCCACAGGTGGAATCTTGTATATCCTAGTGAACAGAACCACATTGGCCTTGCTTGGATTTACTCCGAGACCGTTTTTCCCCGCCCACTTCGTTACAGGAAAAGGGCTCTTTGAAAGATTCCTCTGAGTGTTCCCAAAAACATCGTCAGCGTATGTGACAACCTTGGCAACAGTCTCCTCTAAAGAGAACAAAATACTGTTCAGAACGAGGTTTCATAGTAGGGGGGTAGAACACCACCCTGGGGTGTTTCCCTACTGACAAATCTGTTCAGGTCCGACGACCCCCAATTTAGCACTGATGCATCTCTTTGTAAGAAGATTGTACACTAGCCTCTTAATACTGACGTATCAGAAGAACCGTATTAAGATATAAAATAATTTTATAATTTGTTATCTATAATGTCAACTGGTAATTAATTAGTTATAAAATGGTAACTTGGCCCACCGTGGCACGGTATTTAGTACACCGACTATCATAGTGCATGTTATAGTGGATTCGAGTTCCGATACTACCAGCTTTTCTTTTCTTAGAGAGACGGTCAGCTCGAACATTTAAGCAATCGACGAGTTATTAAAAGACTTCCGAATCCGACTTTCTTCATAGCCATTAAACAGTAAATTTTATGTTCCAGTAAGTCTGAAGGAAATATGGAAAGCTTAGAATTTGAGAAGCTTATCCATATCGTATTCATCAGATGCAAGAGAATTGTGCATTTTGGCCATATACTAAAAGGAAAAAATCCTTTAAACGCTTTCATTCGGCAATCGGGAATTTGTCAAATTAAGACTTAAATGAAATCTAAGGTTAAGCTGTAGTACGTTACGACATACTCCCTATGAAAGAGAACATCGAGGTAAGAACGTTAGGTTGTAGGTCCTCGTTATTCTCTATTTTTATGCCTATATATATGTACTCCTACATTATTTGGGACCCCCAATAGCTGTTAGAGTGGTTGCTGAATAATGCGACAAAGTTCGATTTTGGGAACCATTTTTGTGACGATACATACACATAGTCCTTATTACTGTGAACACAAATCCATTGTGGTGGGTGTAAAGGCTTCGAATCGTCTGAACTCGTGGCGCCTGTCCATGCTTTCCCCTGGGCTAGTCTCCCTGAGAAGTTAGTCTTCATGTGACTAGCTATTCTTGTGACTGTCCCCGGCGCCATGTTTAGCACACGCGACTATCGTTAGGGTGATCAAGGGCTCAATCTCACATACAGCCACCTATTATTATTTGAGCGGCGGTCACTTCGATGTGTCTGAAGAACATTTTGCTTCTCAAACTGTGACGTTCGGAATCGCCGTTAAACCATCGGACTCCGTTGAGTGAGTATTAATGTTGAATGTTTATAAACTCAATGAATGTGAGAAGCTTTCCAATATCACAATTATTTTTTTATCTCGTGTAGTCCCTACTATATTGCAAATGGGGCTACTTGCATTCAGGTCCAGTTAATCATATTTTATTACATGCAGTTCTGCCTAACCCAAAAACCTCATAAAATGAAAATAATAAAAAGATGGTCTGATCAGCATTTAGTTTAAAAGTTTAAAAAATTCTTTACGTATGCTCGTATAACAGCTATATTTAAGTAAAAAAGCTATTTCACCATTTCCATCAAAGCTTGAAATGAAATTATATCGTTTGAAGAAAAGTTTTATTGTAACATTCAACTCTGTTATGTAATTCTATTTTGATTGCATCCTTTGAGTCACATTAAAATGGGCACAGTCAACCATAATAAAGAATTGACGTTCAGATGTGTTTTCATACAAACTGTGGCAATGAGTGTCCAACGTTCATAAATAATGAACAAATAAATGATTCGTATTTCCTGGAAATCCAATGAGGGTAAGAGTAAACGTTACTAAAAAAGTTCTCAATATAACAGTAATATAATGGATATTTTCTTCGGACCCAATGATCTTGCCTGTATATTTCCCATAAATTTTATTTTTTTTAAGAACTGCGTACAATAGAGGATTTGACAAAAAAAGGAAAATAAATATGTCACTGTTAAAGAACTTAAAGTTTTTAATAAAATTACGTAAAGTTGAAGTACTGACCAGCCAAAGAGCTCGAGTAGGACCTTCCAGATGCAATAGGAGCAGCGCAGTGGGATTCAAAAAAATATAACTTGTGCAAAACAACATTTGTAGTGGATATGAATCTAGAGTGAATATGTTATTCGGTTCCAATAATTTTGCTTACTGCGCATAGTGGAGGATTAAGAAAAAACAGGGAGTAAGTAACCCTGCTTCCCGCTAACATGCATGGCCAATTGTTATAACATCGCACACAGATTCCTTTGAAATATTGAAGAGCTTAAATTTTGAGGCATGACTCTCTAGGTGAAGTAGAAGCTCCACTGTTCGCGACGATTATGTTATGATTGAATAACTTTTCGAAAACGACTAAAAAAACAAATTAGATGGGCTTTAAAAACAAAAGTGTTGTTGAAAAATTCTTCTCTGATAAAGAGGACAAAAGAATAAACTTAAAATTAGTAGAAATTGCAAACGCTTAAACTTTTTGGGAAAGAGACATTACAACTTTTTCAACGATGGCGGGACTAGCTTTTGAGATATATGTAACACTTTCAAGTTATCCTGAAAAGTAACATATTGCAGAGTATTTTGACTCTCTAAACGTTTAGCTATTTTGAACAAAAATTCGATTTTAAGAATAAATAAATGTAAAGGCAACACTAGCTTCAAGGCTATCAAAAAGCATGTTTGTCTGAAATCACTCAACGGGATCTACTCTGAACGTCACAGTTTGAGATTCATTTGCTAGAAGTATTCGTCAGACACATCGAGTTGACCGCCGCTGAAATAATCAAAGATAGCTATAGCGTGGTTGAACCCGCGATCATATGAACGACAGAAGCGTGTACTAACCATAGCGTTACGGTCGGAGTGAGTCTAAAAAGAGAATGTTTGTAAGCTCACTGAATGTGAGATGCTCCCCCATATCTCATTTATGGGATGTAAAAAAATTCTTTTTTGAAACAAATATTTTTTTTTTCAGATTTTTTTTCATTTTGAATTATTTTGTCATTTTCAAGTGTGTTTAAGATGTTTGATTTCCCTACCAGCAGATGCCAGCTTCAATTGTGTAGACAGCTGGTACGTTCATTTTCTTATCTATCAACTCAAATGCTAAAGATTTAGACATTTTTAAAATAAAACTGGAAAAGGAGAAACATTCAATCATCATCTAACTTCCCCAAAGACTTTAATCGATAAAGAATGCAAAATTAAGCCACCATTTGATCCTAACCAATAATAGAATACAAATAAAAGTCTGACCAAACCAAACTGATTTTAATGAAAAGGCAGCGATAGTTAAATTAAATGAACTTCTTGAAAATATATCTCGTACAGTAGTATCTGAATTTTCTAGTAATAAAATCAAGACTTTTGATTCATTTTGCACTAGATGAATAATCGACTTGTTTCTGAATGTAAACCTGATAGCGGAAAATAACTAATATTAGAAAGTAAATACGAGTATGTCTTTATGGCAGCGCCATTCATGCCTTTAGGAATAGCGTCAGCTCTTCCGATAGGTTAGGGCTCATCGATGTGAAGCAATTGCGGAAATGATCATCTGAAAAATTTAACTGGCCAATACTACAGCAAATTTCGTGTGAAATGTCATCGAAATCTGCCAAATCGCTACGGAATTCCATACTTATTTTCCGTTCCCATATTCCGTATTTTGCTTTAGTTATAGAAATTTTTTTTTACAACGAACTAATATTTCAGAAGCTCTGCCCAAGACTTCAAACAATTTTGTGAACACTCCTTGTGAATAAAAAAAAACCTATTAATAGTCTGTATAAAATGGAAACAAAGCGTTTTTAATACACATCGTAGATATCTCAGACGCATAGGTGATCTACAGATAGGGAGCTAACTTGGAACAGCTTCCTTAAAATATTTAGACTGATTCACAAGGATATCACAGTTCAACACATTAAGTCAAGTTATAAAACAAGACAAAATTTGATACTAACATTTTACTTCCTACCAAGTGAACTGTATGATATTAGAGGAAAAAGAATTTACAATTTATTAACTTTAAAGGAATTAAATGGTTCAAAGTAGTAACGACCACGCTATTGGGATATATGAGATGCAGTAAATAAAATCCATTATTTTTGCATGTCATTAACGGCTTTAGGTAGCATGTTAGAATACTCTAACTTACATCAAATATGCATCATTTTTTTACAAACTGTTGCCATTTTGAAGATAATTATTATGCTATTATCCCTCTCTTATAGAAACTTTCGTCCCTATTTTCGCAAACTTCTCTTGAGGCTTTTCACCAGAAAAATAATTTCCCATAGATAAACAGATTGTAAACACTTTGTTCCGGGTCTGGGCTATAAGATAGACGAATAAGAATTTACTAGACCAGCTCCTGGAGCTTCCGGCGAGTCATTGATTGATATACCTTGCGCTGTCTTCATGAAACGCAATTTCTCTCCTTTTGGCAAAAACTGGCTGCTTCGGCACTCGGCCCCGCATTCTTCAATGGCTCAGCCACTGTTTGCGCCGTCACATAGCGATACCACCACGACCGTTTCTGCTTGACGTTACTGTAAGTAATTTCACCAGCTATCATTCGCATATTAAAATTCGGTTCATGACGTCCCTATTGATTTTCTGTTCAATGTACAAACCTTGGACAATCAAAGTAGTGATTACATGATAGTCGAATTAAATAATCTCCATTATTTTATTGACATTTTAGGCAATTAACCTTTCAGAGCGTGGTGCATATTTGGCATCATAATTACCAGAATAAATTTGAGGAAACCACCAGGATAAACACTATAAACATAAAAAACATAAAAACATAAACACTATTCGCGTTTTGAGTCGTCTCGTATAATACTGACTCAAACACTGCCTGAGTAATTTTTTGAGAAAAATCTTTTCGTTCTAAATCCATCCAGCGTAACCTACTTGCACTTATGCAATGCTATAACTTTTAAATTTTTCCTAAATAATCTAAGGACAAATTTGTTGAATTCTCTGAGTTATAACCGGAATTCAGATCTGCTCTTAATTATACATTTACCCGGAGGGAATGGATGATAATATCATTTAATATACCCAGAAAAATACTTTAAAAATATACTGGACGAGCGTGCTTATCAATCGATTGAGCGATGTATGGTTGACTGATAGATATCGTAAAACTTTATGAAACTTGTTATTGTTGTGCAATAACTTAAATTTTTGCATTACTCTGTAACGCGTGATGAAACTTGGAAAGTACCGATCGATCAACCATGCCTCTTTTCGTGCCTCCCATTTAAATGACACATTTAACTTATATATTCCTACATTTATATTTTTCATTTAATGACAATATACTCAGTCAAATTTTGCATTCGTCTAGTACTTGCTAAAGTTAAGTCTGGTAATGAAAATGGATGAAATTTCCGTACCCTTTCCACGACTGTTAGTCACAATTCACACACACTTCCTGATGCCTACAACGCTAACGATCTACTGTAATTTACCCAATATATTCATACATTCATATCTTTTATTTAGTTGTGCTAAATTAAAAACACAAAATCAATGAATCCTTAATAACCTCCTGGCAGAAGAATTCTGTAAATTATAATTTGCTCCCTTTCTGGTATGTTAATACAGAATATTTTTTCGATAGGGTTCTAGCCAATTATCAGGTCCTAAATAGTAAATAGTAAAAATAGTAAAAATTGATTTTGCGAGCAGTTTATGTAATACAGTTCGCCTGCCTGTAACTTGTGTACTGGTTTCTTTCTTCAAAGTATTCCGAATTGTATGAATATATCTGAAAAAAAAAACAGAATTATTTCTTCAGTTCCCTATAAAACCGAAATTTATCGTATATGTAAAAAATGCTTGTGATACAAAAAAAAATAATTAAGGCCAATGTTCTTTATAACCGGTCACTATTCCACAGCATTTCTAGTTGTGATAGTGAAAGCAATTTTAATAATATTATCTTTACCCGCATTTGGCTATTTTGGATGGCTAACAAATTACAACTCATACATAATGTGTTAATCTGTGATATCCACTAATATCAGCAACTCATCGAAATGAGTTTTACAGCAGTGTCAAATACGTGAAAGAGTTGAAGGTTGTAGCACCGTCACACATTTCATTTTTCCCAGAAGATGTGATTTCATTGCAAATGTTTGTAGATATGATGACAACAACAACTGTTACCATTCGATTCGCTATAGAATTAAAATTTATTTTCGAAACACGTTTGTGGTGCAAAAAATTGAAACTATCATATTCAGAGCAATTGTAATAACATTACTAGGTATCCAGGAAACAAATTCATATGCTTATCCATCACCGATTAGTGAGTTACGGTTTCAGTTAACATATTAGTGGATTCAAATTTTATGCAATAATGAATGGTCGTATCCATTATGAAATTCGTTTGAGTTCTGCGATACACATTGCTTATGGCTCTTTTGGACGGTTAGCGAATTACAATTCGGCGGAATGTGGTAACCTCTGATATCTATCAATATCAGGAAGCCAACGAAATGAGGTTTACCGCAGTGCTAAATAAGTGAAAGAGTTGAAAGTCGTAGTATCGTCACACATACTTCCTGTGTGGTTTTATTAAACATTTTTGTGCAGATGGTGACAACAACAACTCTTAACCCAGGGACTGTTACCGAAACGAAATAAAATTTAAAATGTTTTTGATTTGTGTCAGTATCTGAAATGTAAATCAAAAACATACAAAGCTTTTATTTTTACAGCGACAACCGAATCAAACGAAATGTTTAGTTTGTATTCACTTGAAGTTTTGCAATTCAAAAAAAAAAGAAACAGACAACAGACAACATTTTTGAATAGCTGTGAAAATTTCTGAGAGCCTGCTATCCCAAATTCAGAAAATAAATTATATGAAACACTTGTACCTTCCGCAGCTTGCCACCAGGCCTTTTTCTCTGCTCGGGTTTCATCATTTCTGATTCACATTAAGAAAAATATCTGCTTCATTATGCTTCAAAAGAGAAACTGTGGTTTTAATATAAAATAATAAATATTTCATTCAACATTTCGAAATGGCGACATATTTTTAAAGTATTTGTCTTAATGCACCGGAGATATTCTGTTTAATTTTAAACAAAAAAGTGATAACCGAAAGTAAAACGAATTTCCTTGCATCCAACGAAAGGCATATAAGAAATCTCCTCACCTTTAGCAATCTTATACGAACTCTATTTTTAGGCTCATTAAAAGGAACTTAAAGTTTGACCATAATTCCGAACGTCAGTTCAAGGAGTACCGCGTTCAAGGTACCGCTACTCAAATAAAGACAGGCGCTTCCATCGGGGCTCGAACCCTTGATTAGAAATACGAAAGTCGCCTTTTCTGAAAGTCGGGCTACGGTCCGTTTGTTTTTATTTACATTATACACTTTCAATTGCGGACAACAGTATTTAGTATATTCTCATCCACCAGATCTTTGAAATTATGAGTGCAAAATAACTTCGCTCATAACGTCATAGTGGCCAATTCCAGTTAAACCAATATAGAAATTTTGGTCAGAAGAATTGTATATTTACACACACCTTCAGCCTACGTCCCTTGGCATTGGAATGTGATAAATCACTATGTTCTTATCGACCAATATCCTGAATTGAGACCAAGAAAATGAGCAAAAATTATAACTTCCTGAAATATTCCCCTTAAAAGTCCTATTGGAACAACTAAAAACACAAAACAAATCCTTTACATCGCATGAATAAGACATGTGAGGGCTTCTCACATTCTACTTTTGGACTCACTCAACGGGAGCTACAGTTTAACGGCAATTCTAAACGTTACAGCTTAAGAAGCATTTAACCGTATTTGCCGATTATTCGACTACTCAAAATGTTCGTCAGACACATCGAGGATTGACAGATGGCTGTATTGAGGATTGAAACCGCGATCATGCGAATGACTCTCATGTGTACTAACCGTCCGATCACGGTCACTCAATTGTGTTAAATCGGCCAAATTTTACCATTAAGTCAAATTTTACATTTAACTTATTACAGTCTATCCATTAGATGAATCCTACATATGCCTTCACCTAATCTATTTTTATATTGGTGCAAAAGTATGATGAGTTTCAGAAGTGTGGTAAAAGTAAGTAATTACCAACAAATGATGTGAAATAACGCCCAATGAAAGGCTCAAAATTCGAACTTACTTATTGTATCTTATTGTATTCTGCTTAGAAATTATAGAGAAACTATTGATTTTTGTTAAATTGGATAGCTTGTGTGTGACGTTAGCATTCGCCGACCGGAAGTAGGCGGTATATTATCATTTAAAGGCCTTACTTTAGCAAATGCTCACCTGCATCACATTTGGCTGAATTTAATTCAACAAAGTCCAGAGACAATACAAGCCTACAATCTGGTAAGACATTAGACTGTCTTAAGAAGTGTCATAAAGATTTACGACAGTTATCCAAACACTGCTCAATTGACTCAAAAATGCTGAAAAACATTTGGTCAAAAGATATTCAGTACTTAAGTACTTCCTTCTGGATGTTAGTTTTTTCCTTGTCAAGTTATCAAGATTCCAACGACGACGGGACGAGGCGCCACGTTGTTTTGTATTTTTACTTGAGCCATTAAAATCAAACGATCTCAGTAAATTTGTAATCATTGAAAAAATTGGTTACCGTTATGTAACTCAATATTTCCATTTGAAAGGTTTCTGTCCAACCAATATCAAAGCCGATCTACATTATACTCTTGGAGAATCTCCTTCTTCGTTCACGACTATAAACTATTGGGCAGGAGAGTTTGAACGAGGCCGTACGAGCAGGCAAGACGAGCATCGTAGTGGTCAATCAACTGAGGTGTCCACGCTAGACTATTCCAAATATTTTCTATTTCAAAATTTTGATGGCTATTTTAGGGAGTTTGAGAGTGAGTATAGAATCTATTGAATATCGCTGAAGAAAGCGTATACAGTTAAAATGGAATTATGTTAAAAAATAAAGAAAATGAGCCTATTCAATCTGACTTGATAGGACTTTATCAGCTCAGCTTAAAAACTCGGTACACGCACAACGGCCCAGGTATTCATACCGTGATGAATTCAGGAGAAACCCTAAGAAAAACCGATCTGCATATGTAGTTTTTCACTTGATTATAAATCTTTCTTCGATATTAGTATATAACAGTAATTGGTCGAGATCATGGCAGAGTTTGGTGTTAGGCCTTTGGAAAATGACACTGGGAGCACGAAGTAATCATTGATAATAGCCTAAGATCTTGAATAATTATGTCGCACAATGACAGTCCATCATACGTTCTTTTTAACATAATTTTAGACAAGGTCTTGTGCACGACTAGCGTAACTTGTCCCAAATGATTGCATACACGCCTGTAATCGAAAATTGTGGGGCGTTACTACAGCCTTCTCACATAAAGGGACAAAACAAACTTAGCTGACGAATAGGGGTTTCATTCGCTTACGATGTTAGAAAGTTGGCTGATCTACACTTACAATTCGCGATTAGAAGGATATTCTGAAAGAGGACTATGCTTAAAAATGTCAAACTTTGTAACAGAGATGTCAGCTGGCACAATTCCATTCAAATTATTTTTGTTTTTTGAATAATTTAAAAAGTTTAAAAGTTTATTTTCGTAATTATTTTGCGTCAGCAGTATATTAAATCCAAAACTCGTTGTTAAATAATGGAAGCAGTTTCCATTTGTTTACGCCCAATTAGTGTGAATGTCTTCTGTAAAATATGTTAAGTTATTACCTTGCATAAATCAATCAGAGCTAATTTTGCATAAATATAAATTGAACATATTGAAATATATTCAAAATTTTGCAAAGAGCACGAATAAATTTCTTGATTCAAAGATATTTTATTTGTAACTAAAACTTTTTCCACTTATAACACATATTTTACTGGAACGACTTTAGGATTCAACTTATCTATGGTTTTGGCGGTATTTTCTTCTTTTTTATTATTAATTAGCTGCTTCTACTCGTGTATTTACTTATTGAGATTCAATTTTATTTAATTATCGGACAGACAAAATAGTTCACAAAATGTATTCATGACTATTGAGCAACAACAAAGTTGTCTGCTATAGGATAAATTATTTGTGATAAAAAAAAAAAAACACCAGCAAACGACCACGCAATCGAAGATTCACCGGCAAACAACGTACGCACTCCCTCGTTGCCCCTCGCCGGAAGGCAGTTCAAATAACAATGATTTAGGTTTTCCGTCCCTAAACGTGTTTGCGATGGCAAATTCAATACGTTTCCGCTCAATTACTAATAGCTGTGCAGTGATAAACTTCGTTATCTCTACTGAATTTTGCAACTTGCCGAAATGCCACCATAACCTGTGGTGGCTGTGGCAATTTACAATTGTTTCAGATAACGCAAATGACCGTTATTAACACTAACATTGCTGTGCTATAGCTGCAAGTAAGACATGCGCCGTAAGGACCAACAAACAGCACGTGCGGAGACATCGGAATATAACACATTCATATTTTTAAAGTAAATGTAACTCATCAGCTGCTATCATAAGTTTAAGCCTTCTTAAAACTTTTCACTGCCACGACATTTTCTGTATTCCTGATGTGCGATAAATCAACAAGCTGAATTTGAAATTTTTTCTCGGAAATGTTTAGGTAGAACAGCTACCATTTTCGAGTTTCATAAATACTAAATAACAAATATAACAGCCTAGTTCTAAGTGACTTCGTATGATTACAATGAATGAATGATGCCTATCTGTTGGAGCTGCACCATGATCGCAATGTCAAATGGTCAAACTTATTTCCTAGCCGCCTGACTTGTTAAAAATAACAAATAGACAGACAACAAAAAATAGATAGGCGAAATCGACGTCCCTATGTACGCCTAATATGGCTGCGACTTATCATAATCATGGATACGCCATTATAATCCTCCATGCGTTCAAAGTTATCTTGCTTCCAGTTGCATTATTCCGATCTATCATCTTAATCACCTGTTTGTATCAGAGCACGCTATTGTTAATTTCCGTTCTGAGATATTAAACGTTTAAAAAAATTGGAATCCTGAAGAACATAAATAAACATAAATTAGAGATATCACGTAATCTATAAAAAAGTGCTCTTTTGAAATATTATTATTTTACTTATGAACTTTATCGAATTTTGGAATGGGAATTGGATATAAGTAAGCATCAAAATAAGTACAATAATAATAACGAATCCACACGAGTTAGTCCTAACTCCACTTAAGCTGTTTTTCCTTGTAAGCTGAGACATAAAGCGATTAAACGGATCGTTTTTAAGTTATAGACATATTATCATCTTCGTGATTTTTTTCCATTTAGCGAGTTATAGATCTGTTTGCGTTGCAAGGTTTCTTTTTTAATTTGAAGATTTTATGAAAATTTATTGACACCATGAGACGGACATTTGGTTATTTGTCAAATCCCTAGGAAATCCGAAAAGAGTTTTTTTGGTTTCGCGATTGCACTCCCGGTTATCCAGATATGGGTGCATTAATGTTTTACCGATCTATTTGCGGTTTACCAAACTAGGGCGATTATTTGTAAGGAAGTATTTGTACGAGTATTTAACAATTTTTCTTTTCGCTTTTTTGCATATTTTTTGACATCGTCCGGTTGCCACCACCTTTTTCTAGCCCCTCGAAAACTTGAAGAGCTGATTATTTTTGCGATTGCAAGCCGACATATGGACGCATTTGTATTTCAGCTATTTTTGAAGGAAAGATTTAGTAATTTTCGCACACTTTCCCATACACAGACATACCGCGGCGGTCCCAAAACTAGCCGACATTTAATAATGGTTGGAAATATTGAATTATAAAACGGTGACCAATTTTTTCCTTGTTTAAAAATTCCCTGAGATTGTTTACTTTTGATCGCTTACATAATAATATTAAACAACGTGGCGCATTGACTTAAAACATATGTTTCATAAGGTTATCACTTTTCACCAAAATATATTTTTCCATTTATCGATTATTTGAATGTTTCTTTACATAACATTTCTTTGCAACATCTTAGAAATCTGAAAATTTGGTAATGATTTGTATTTTTGAGATTCAGAAATTTTGTGTTTCAGCGATTTTCTATTTGGAGATTTTTTTGGCAAAAATTTTGGAACGACGGAATTTCCATCAAATGAAAGAGCCATAACGAGATCTCAATCTAGTAGAATGGTATTTGGGGGAAAAAACTTCCATACATGGCAATGCTAAAGCTAATTGCAATGCCTGATAATAGTCTTTTTTGACGGAAATAGGCAAGGAAAGGAAATGAAGGAAAGAAGTGAAGTAGCATGGCTTTATGAAAAAAGTTTTACGTTTTACAAAAAGGAGGTATGTGGACAGGCAGAGTTTGTTGTAATTATGGAGAGAGAAAATTTACAAGTTACTACATCTGGAAGACAAGTTAAAAAACACACACCAATACCAGTAGGATAGCACCGAAATTCATCATCGGAATTTTGAAGTTCGCGAGTTTTAATATTTTGTTATTTGGTCTATGACATTTTGAAAAAAATTGGACGATTCTTATTAGTCCGCATTTAACTCAAGAGTCACGGTTTTCCCCGGACACTTTACTTAATTATCAATGGATACTTCTGGGGGAATGACTGTGCCTTTTCCTTATAAAATAGCGATAAATAGATTAAAATCCAATTCAATTTTGAAACAATTGAGAAATTTATTTTATTTCTTTTTTTTTTTGAATTCACAAACTAGATTTAGATTTGCAAGGTTAGTGTAGTTGAACATAAGTGGTTTTGAGTAGAGGTCCATACGCTCCAATGAGATATATCATGATCTACCTCTTAGTTTCATGATGGAACGAAGAGCCACAAAAAGTATATAAAGTCGCAGGAATATTAAACTTGGCCATAACTTTTAACAATTGTTGTCATATCGTACAAAGAAAAGGGCAATTAAAATAATATTTTGAAAAGACCGGATCCCTGAGGTACTATTAAAACTTGCTGTAGTATACCACAAAATAAGCATAAAAGATCGAAACGCATAGAGTTATTTACTATATGCCAAAAAAAAAAAACGGGTTAGATACTGATTACTGGTTACTGAACCACCCACGTATAGTTGCCTAACCGGCTCTTTCATTTGTACAATTGCCATTCCCTTTTCTTAAGCTCTCTCTTTCTCTTTTGTTATTCCCGTGCAAGATGCCTTTACTCCGATTGGCTCATGTGAAACTGTAGAGCATATCTTAAAGATTGTTACTCTTGTATACCCCGTAAGGTACGTTATAAGTATCCTCAACTTAAACTCCCGATTCTCTAGTTACTCTGTAAATAAACCTACGTTTTATAACGTTTATACAAAAAATGCAACTCCCGTTGTTTTTCTTTATTCCCCCCAATTGTAATATTTTCGGAGAAACTACTTTGACCCCCAACAGATGGAATTGACACCTAAACAAGTGAGTTTATATCTGTTATGTGTTTTTAATCATTACGAATAGTTAATTCGTCCTTTTGTTAACACAAGCACAATTTCCCTTAACACCAGCCCTAGCTGAAATATTATGAAAATAATATAGAGCTGTAGTATTTGATGTGATCATTCAGCTCCTACTTAGTGGCACTCCAGTGACTGCACCACAAAAAGTTAAAGTTATAATTTTAGTGCTGGGTGTGTTAAAACTTCATATTTGTCCAAAAGAAGTTACATCAACATTTAACTGAGAACTTCTTTGTCCGCAAACTATGAATGTTGAAAAATTTCATCGAAGGCTGAAAGCGCTGTTAAAAACTCAAGTGTTAGAAAATAACTTTAAGTGTGCAGTCATGCACCGCCACAGTAATTCGTGCGTTTCTGACAATTTGCCACAGACCAAAAAGGGCTTAATCAAATTTAAGGGAACGCATGTGAAGGTTATGCACTAACAAATAAACCATTGGAGAAGCCAGACCCATTATGTACGCAATTAATGTATTACAGAAAATGGTCATTACGTAGAAATAATAAGGAACAACAACATTAGGAGCAACAAAATTGTTGAGTTGGAAATACATAAAAATTCCACCTATGGTAAAAAATACGTGGTATAATTTAGTAGAAAAAAACAGTAATGATAATGAATTCATTTATAGGTATTTCCTCGATAAGCAGGGGTATTGGTGTAGGAGGTTAAAATCTTGAAAATACGAGAGCGTACTTTTAGTGTAGGCAGAAATGTGTCAAGAAGTATCCTGAGTTTGGCCGTATAGGAGCATTACATAGTAGATGATTTCCTGACAATCCTACTAAATACACATCTAACCCTCCCTGACTGTCAATTCTTTGGTTTGCGCCAGTTCACCGCCTTTCGACTACGGCGACTTCCATCACTCTATCGGCATTTTCGACAATTAGACTTTCCGAACGTAGTGCATTAATGACCGGAGTGCTTTCTACGAAACCAAAATTGTGCATATCTTGCTACTACAGTATCACAACTATAAACACTATTTAAATTTTCAATCTCCCGCTTGCGGTTTTCGCCTTTATTTTTATTTTCTCTTTGCAGTTGTCCCTTTTTAATGCGCTTTCAAACAATACTGAATCAAACCAACTGCTAAAGCCAACTATTTTGAAAAAATAATGGATTTCTTCTTACTCTGCCTTACAATCCTGAAGTTGGGCTTTATATAAAAAAGTGAAATGGAACATACAAGGCCTCGATCAATTTCTATATCTTTAGAAATATCTAATCTATTCAGGTGATGACAGATTACAAGTATACATGTAAATCCACGCTAAATTTCTCGTAGCCAGTTTAAATATAGCGTATCTTAAGGAAGCGACTCGATTCAAAATGTATATAGAAAATTTACCAACTTTAAATGACATGTTTCATTTATGCAGATGATATTATTTTTAGCTCCATTCTACGGGACTTACAGTTTAATGGCCATTCCGAATGCCACAGTTTCAGACAGCTTGAGATGCATTTACTAGATTTGTAGATTGCTCGACCAATCAAAGTGTTCGTCAAATACATTGAGGTGATCATTGCTTGAATGATAAAACGTGGTAGTACACGGGATAGAATCGGCGAACAAACGAACGATAATCACGTGTACTAACCATAGCGCCACAATCGGTCACAACGACTTATCCCTAGAAATACATAAAAGCATAAACTCAACGTGAAGCAGCTTTAGTTTGTAGGCTAACGACAAATAGTAAATTATGTTTAACAGATTTAATTTAATGTTTTCTGTTTTTGCTTTCGTTCATATCCAAACGTTGCATAATTCAATAAAAAATATTTCTAAGCGATTGAGTTCACTGTACATGAATCAATTGAATTAAAGATATCTTTAAATATTTTGGTCACTTGGTCAATCGGATCATTACGACGATGGGCTCTTTGAAATGCTGTAATTACTAAATGTACATTACAAACGTCGTTCATGTAATCATTTTAATCGTATTTTTCTCCCTTTTTTTTGTAAATAAAATCAAATTATAAAGGAAATGATAATAACATAAGAATATTACTGCCCTTTACTGTTTCTAATACTTATTCCCATTGTAAGCCATTAATTAACGTAATGAAATGCTTCAGGAGCATGATTAATATTTAATAAAAAAAACCGAATGACAACAGAGTATACGTTCTGTGATAGCATTCAATATTTAGCTTTCACATGGCAACAGATAAACAAATCCTTAGCAAACAAAGACAACATCTACTGAACTACCAATTAGAAGTGATACTTAAATTTAATTCTGCGCGCAATGCTGTCTGCTACGACAAGGCAAATGACCAGCATCATCACCCACAAGGAGAAAGAGTAAAGCCCCACTTCAGTGCACGCGTAGATTGTGGGTCGCGCTTAACAGCAAGTGACGGCAACGAGAGTGGCAATATAAGCATAAACCTGTGCATCGAGTATGACATCTAGTCGTAGTCATAGTCATTTAGTTGGAGCTGAATGCCAATGAATTGTGCTTGAATCGCAGCACCTTACACTGATCTTGAACTAAGCTGACAGCATAAGGAAAAACATTCTTTTTAAAACGGAAAACGATCCTTTTTAAACATTAGTTTCTCGCTTCAGAAGCGTTTTTTCCAGCACATCCGAGTGATACACTTGACGCTTGTAGTATTTGTGAAGAATGGGCTAAAATATTAAGCTAGGTAGCAGACACTGGATACCATTCGAAATTTTTAAAATATATTTCGTCAGTTGCATAACAAAAATTTTTTAAGTTTTCGACACTTATTTTAAATTTATTAGAAATTGCAATAGGTATGGTATGCAAACAATTTCAGATTTGAAAATGATTTTCGCGCGGTGTTGCCGTCATTCTTTGACCCGCTACCATCACTTTTAGGTTTATGGACATGAAGATCCATGTTCTGCCAGAATTGTTCGTGAATTTACTTTTTCCTCTGTTGCATCAGTAATTTATCCTCAGCACTTCGTATTTGCCATTTTTTAATACGAAGTTGATATGAAAGATTAAGAACAAATTCAAGGCATCGAATCCAGGCATGTGACGGGCTTATACCATATTTTAGTGAAGTTAATTTTTGCTAAAACACTTCTGAACTTAAATACTTTATTGATAAAACCTGCTTCGGATTTGCGCCACATATTGAACACAACTGAGAAGACTTTGTTTCTATTAGTACGTTCAGCACTGTTTTATTAATTAGAGTCATAATAAGTTCATACTTTACTAAAATCTTTCTACCATTTATCAAAAAATGTTCTAAACGCATACGATTTGATATTTAATGATCCTTCTTTCTTTCAAAATGTGCGCCTTGGTTTCCTTTATAAATCCAATATTTAGTGGTTGGCAAAAACGAACTGATTGAAGAGTACAGTTAAAACGAAAACGAACAAACAACTATATTATTTGGAGTAACTACGCAGTTAAATAATCAAATTAAATTAACTTTTTCCTGTGGAACCGTCAAAACCATAACTTAGAACTAAGGTGACTACATTGAAATCAGGCATTACCAACTTCTACATGGTATGATAAAATTCTCTTCGCCGGCATTGCAGCTTGTACTTTTGAATTTTTTGTAAATGGGATAAAGATCATAGTTGTGTGACTTGTTTAGTTCCCCCATGTTAACATACTGTTGTTTTGTTAAATTATTGTCCATCTTGATGGTGACGAAGCTGCTTCCCTTTAAACAAAATTTTAATTTATTTTCTTTTGATGCGTCAGCTGGATAAACCAATAACTTGGTATTGTTCCCCTGTGTGAACGATACTTTTGAAGCAAGTTTTCATTTTTGCCGTACGCTTCTATCGCTATATACAACACAAGGACTATTTGATAATTTAAGCTCAGTCAGACAACCACAATTTTTCGGTTTCCTTTTTTCAAATTGCTTCGCACACCTTTCGTTTATGTTCCACTTATGGTTGGCCTGTGCGCAAAAATTAATGATTTCCTTTTTAACTGTTACCATACAACCTTCATTAGAACATTTCGTAAAAATGCAGCTTATAACGTCATTCGTATTTCGGTTATTATCCAACCAAAATTGAACAATACCCCCATTTTTAATGTTCAAGCAATCTAAAATCGCAAATATAGCTATTTATTGCAAACTGCTGCGGATCATTTTATGAGCACTTCAAAGTATACATCATAATTACCTTTGTACTAATTTTTACTATATTTTTCAAGCAATACGCCCCAATATACAAAAGTACTGTTTCGAGAAACACAGGGACGATTACCACAATTACAGGGTGTCGGCCGGGAAGGTATACTAATTTGTTTTGCCGCTATTTTGGTAAACATTAGTCTTGACAGTTCATATTTGGCAGTCGTGAAGTAGAGACGTGGCAAATTTATTGTGGAAAAATATTCGATAAACCAACGTATTTTAATCATTAAAACATTTTATCAATCGTCGATTACTGTGACGATGAGAAAGTTATGTGAAATTTTTGGAAGAAGGCGCGCTATTATCGTGTAGTAAATGATTGCGAAGAAAGGAGGTCTGTAGCTGATAGAGCCAAGCATGGACCACAACGTACTGCAAGATCGACTGAAAACATTCAAAGAAAAACTTTGGCCACAATTTTGCACAACGATTTGCATTTGCTACCATTTAAGATTCAGTTAACACAAGAGATTCTTCCGCAAGACCATTTACGCCGCCGTACATATCCCAATAGGATGTTACAACTCGCCTATGACAATCCCGATTTTCATGAAAGAATCATAATGAGTGACGAGGCACATTTTCAATAGAATGGATATGTGAGTAAACAGAATAATCGGTTCTGGGCAATGGAGAACCCTCAAATTATTCATCAGTCACCTTTGGACAGTCTGGTGTGCAATTTGGTCAGGAGGAATCATTGAACCTTACTTCTTTGAAACTGAAAACGGCGTGATGGTAACCGTCAATGGGGGGGGGGGGGGATATCGTAATATGATTGAAAACTTTTTAACGCCACAACTGCATGCTTTGGGCTTAATTAACATGTGGTATCAACAAGACGGTACCACATCTCATACAGCCAGGATTACAATGGAATTACTGCGAGACCTCTTTGCACAACAAGTTATTTCAAGAAATGATGATGTTGGTTGGTCTCCACGGTCTCCTGATTTGACTGCTCCGGACTTCTTTTTATGGGGATACCTGAAAAGCAAGATTTATGCGAACAAACCAGAAATGCTTGAGCAACTCAAAAAAATTTTCGAGATGAAATGAATGAAATACCGCGTGAAATGTGTGAGAATGTAATGAAAAATGTGCTCAACATTTATCTGATATTGTATTCCATACATAATTGCTGACATTAAATAAAACATTTATTAATATAAGACCCACGCTCTCTCATTTAATCAAAAATTATAAACAAACAAAGTAGTATACCTTTCCGACGGACACCCTGTACATACAAAAGACGACTCACTGTATTTAATTTTGTATGTCAAATTAAACACTACAACAACGTTTTCATGACATTTCTTAATAATACTTTAATTAATATACCTGAAAGAGTATTTTCCATTTTACACCATTTGTATGCACTTACAACTTTTTGTTTAATAAACACGTGTTTTTCTTTCTAACTTGGGCTCAAATGTCAAAAAAGAAAACACAACAAAAAATTTCAATTTTGACAGCTTGGTTTTAAGTTATGAGTGGTCACCTTACTTATATTTTTTTATTGTGTATTCCAAAATGTGAATTACAAATTGCTATTAGTACTTTTTGGAAATAGTACGCTTTAAAATTGGACTTTTTGCCTCCAAATCTGGTCATTGGCTCCGTAGTGAATAGTAAAGAAAAGTATTCGGATTAAAATCGTATCGATTTTTTTAGATTAAGCCGAGGAAACGTATGGATTACTAGGAAATGTATGATTATTTCTGACACACCAGGATCCTTTTGAGTGAGATGAATAACATATCATATCGAGTATGTCAAAGCAATCATATTATATTAATTGCAATATTATTAGAAAGCTAAAAATAAATAATCTTTGTCATTAATTATAAAACATGTGCCTTGTCCGATTAATAGGCAGTATACTCCTTCGATTCTGCTTTGGTACCAACACTGTCATATCGAGAATTTAGACAAGCACAATCGATCAAAGATCGTGTCTAGACCCTGGACCCTGTGTAGTAAGCAGCGCCATGCTATTGAAGCAAAATATTGTTAAGATCACAGAATACACTTGATTTATGATTTCTTATGACAAAATTTTACATAGTATTGAACAAAAATACCATGAATATTCGACATTCTGATTTGACATAAAATCCATGCTGGGTGTTGATGCCAAAATATGTGTATTTCCGATAACTTTCATATTCATTTTAGTTTGGCATCCGCCTGGCCACCCTAATGTTAATCCGCCAAACATCCACGTCTTGAGCGCGTAAATCACACACCAACTCAAGCTTTAATAGCTTGATTGGTGTGTGTTTCAGAATGTTCTAAAGATGGCTACAATCTGTCTTATATACTCTCTTAGTCGCTTTGTCATTTCCAAAATTGCAAGCTAAACCTTACTTGTTACTGCGAGCTCAAACTATCCAGTTCACATTGGTAAGCTTCCACGCAAATTGTTCAATTGCAAATAAAGAAATAGAAATTGTCCATCCAAATTCTAATTCCTTGTGTTTTTATTCTTTATTTTTTTCCTTCCTCGGTGAACAATTTGTGAGAAATATTACAAGCTTCCTTGGAATATTTCCGGCTCACACAATTGTAAACCAAAAGCCACATTTCGCTCCAGGCAACCCAAAATTCCCTGGAACCCCACATTTTCACTGGGACAAGTGCATTCAAACGTCTAATGCCATATTGGATAACATCATCTTCTCTGCAAATATTCCGAATATTCCTGGAACATATGCTTAACTTGAGCTCCTTATAGTATTTGCTCAGTTCACCAACATTGCGAGCGGCTTGTTACGCCAGCACATTTGAAACTTGATTTTAACAACTGCAGTTGCTCACGCTGACAGTGAATTTTAAAACAGGTCATACTGTAATGGTATTTTTGTTCAGTATTATTTCACATGTTATCATGGAAAAGCCCGAAGCCAGTTATCTCGACAACTTTTGTCGAGATGATGCTATTGTGATGCTATTTGTCACACAACAAGTGAGACTCTGGCATTATTGCAGAAACAATGTGGTGAACTGTTAATTTCACGCTTCAATTCCGTTTAATTGACTATCTTAAGTACAGGGCGGCTCACAAATCTTGCCACAGTCAACGGAGGTCGTTATTTAAAGATGTTGAAGGAGTTTTTTTACCCAGACGTATCCATTTGAACAGCATTTGGCTCCAGGAAGAAAGACTAAAAAACAAAAGTTATTTCAGTTTCTTATTGTAGCAGAATTGGTGCGCCACCCTGTGTTTAGTATCAGACCTACACTTTTTTCTTTTGGGACAGATAAAGTGCAGATTCTATGTGGATAATACCTATATAATTTAAAATGTGATCGTCAGAATTCACCATGTTAAGGCCAGCATTTGAAAGAAATAAATATAAGAAATTAACAAATAAAACAGAATATTTTTTAATGGTTTGAAAAACGGTACAGATGTATGAGTATAAGCCATGTTTAATTTAGAGAATATACGTCTGGGGGTAATATTAAATACAAACCGTTCGCATAGCAACAAACAAAGAAATACTTAACACACAAGGATAACATATTCTGGAGTAATCATTTCAGGTGATAACAATGACAAAACAAATTAAGAAATCAGCGAACACGACTAACATACGTAAATCCCCAACTGAAGCACACGTGTTCGTCGTGGGTGGCTCTTAAGTATGGAATATCTGTTGCTAAATGTAAACTTTTGTGCTGGCCTTGTGAATGTTAACAGCCCAAACATTAGAATCGAATACGGTGGCCTAGTAAACCGCTCATAATGAGAGAATATAAACTTTAAGCTATCAATTTCGAAATATTTATTCGACCTATGGGAAGAATTTTGGAGGAATGATAACAGAACAAAACAATATAAAATACAAAGCCACGTTCAACAAAACATTACTTAACCAAATTTACCTAGAAAAGATTTGACTAAGCGTATAGACTAATAATAGGTTATTGTTTACTTACACATAAACACCTAATTGAAAAAATAGAAAACACTTCCGCCTTAATGTGATTGCGGAAAATTTTCAACTACACGAGTTATATTTTTTTTATATATTTTTATATTTTTCATGAATGTACCGACTTCAGCCAAAGCAAAAAGAAACATAATATAACAGGTATTAAAATAGTATCTAATGAAAATGAATTTTATAATATCAAAGACTTTTTAAAGATTTTAATATGTACAATTCGATTTGACATTGAAATCCATTGAAATGTATATAAATGTATATATACGTATATGTATACTCGTATCTATATGTAATTAACATGTGTTAATTATGTAATATTCAATTATTGTTGTTTTTCTTCCTTGATACGCTAATTTGTGCATTCGCCCCGACGGACGACATAAACGATTGGATAGAGGACATTTTTCATTGGTGGTTGAAAAAAAAAAATAAATAAACAAAAGCTGTCCCGGCCACGACATTACAAAATTTTAGATCACATTACAGATTTGAGTATGAAGACAATCTTGCTATATTATCGGGCTCGGTTCAAAAGTTAGTAAATAGCTTCGATGACGGTTTCAAACTGATTAATTTTGGGGTTTCCTTACAAAAATATATGTGCAGGACAACTTTGCTATGCGCTGACCAAGCCATGACAAAACAGATTCATCACGCAGTAATGGAAGAAATATATGACGATAAACATACACGTGGCAAATTTGGTATCCTATGATTAAAACCAAAGAAATCAAACATATCTTGTAGTGGTAGATGGAAGACATGCCTCCAATCTCTTGACTCTGCTAACCTAAGTAGCGTTCGAACTTCTTGCTAATATCTATGCTGTGAAATTAGAATCGATATTTAGGAATCTGAGTAGGAGTTTGAGTCGATTTTTTTAACGAGACTCCAATTTTTCACAAAGCTAAAATTAATAAAGAAAGGTTGCTCTGTCTTCACAGTGACACGTAAATGAAAATTTTCTTCATAGTGTACAAGAAAATGTTCCCCAGGTTACTCGTAAAGTCGAGTTCCATTTGGAGTAACAGTCAATTCGGTAATCACTCACAAGAATGATGTATTTCGCATTCCGTGACAAGTCCGTCTTCAGATTCCTTTTTGACCGAATCGATAAGTGATTGCGTACCAACATCATCGATTCAGTCACATTGGGATCTGTGCACTATCAATAAAATTCTATAGCCATTTTTATAACTTTTTAAGAAATCGCCCTAAATATGGACGTAGTTGTCAAAAAATATTAAAAAAAATTCCCATTTTCACCGGTAAAATGGACTAATTTAATATATTTTTTATGAGAAAAAGACGTTTTTTGCACAGTCACTCATCTTTTGAAATGTCATCACATATAAATATTTACCATATAGCTACAAAAATTCGTATCACAATTGCCCTAAATTAATCATTTAAAGACTTAATCGGTCATTTCAAATACGGGCCATTTTCACAAATGTTTTCTTTTTAATTGTTATCATTTATTCGTTAATGAAAATCAATATACAGCATTAATTGATGGATGTGGATATGGGAAAAAACTGCCCAATTTACCTAGTCCTGCCATATGTTCTGTTACACAATTTCCAGCGCTTATCGTTAAAAACTTCTTGCGGGAATAGAACCGTTAACTTTTTTTCAGAACACATGCACTGATTAGTGAAGAATACTAGTCCGTTTGGTTTCAGTTTGCAATTTATTAACATGGAGTGGGGCGTTAAAGAGAATCGAGTCGGCGTAATAGCGTTGCATAAGTGCGGAAAGAGTGCTGGCCAAATTTTCGAGTTGCTAAAACCAGCTAAAAAAAATTAGGCTGGAAAGATGCAAACGACTTTCGCAGTGGCACGCGGACAATGGCCATGAAAACATTCTGTTTACGGATGAGAAAATTTTTACCGTGGAAGAAGTTTTCAACAAACAAAATGACAAGATTTATGCCACTTCATCTAAGGAAGCGAAAAAAGTTGTTTCAAGGGTTCAACGTGGCCATCATCCTTCTTCCGCAATGGTTTGGTGGGGGGTCTCCCACTATGGTGTCACATCCCTCCATTTCTGTGAAAAAGGCGTAAAAACTGGTGCAAAGGTTTACCAAAAAGATGTGTTAGAGGGTGTTGTGAAGGGTTTGACCAATACCCTTTTCAATGGATGTAGATGGATCTTCCAACAGGACTCTGCTCCTGCGCACAAAGCTAAAACCACGCAGGAGTGGCTCAGAGTCAATATTCCAGGTTTTATAGCAGCAGAAGATTGGCCATCAGGGAGTCCAGATCTCAATCCACTGGATTATGCTTTGTGGTCAGAATTGGAGAATATGGCTTGCAAGACTCCCCACAGAAATTTGGGAAGCCTTAAAACAGCATTAACCAGAGCAGCGTCCTCGATCTCCATGGAAATCGTACATGCGGCTATAGCCCAATGGCCACACCGTTTGAAAGCTTGTGTTAAAGCAAAAGGCGGCCATTTCGAGTGAATACAATTTTTTTAATAACCAATATTGTCTTCTAATAAAAGAAATAATTTTGAATACAATATGAATATTGGTTTTTTGGCGTTTTATATTTGTAACAGAACATATGGCAGGACTATGTATACACATTTGTATTGGACCATGCTCTGTTTGAGTGTGAATACCTGATAATGTCAAATAATAAAAATATTTTCCATTGGAATATTAAAACAAGCCGATATAATATGTACGAGGGCAAGCCTTAAACGTAACAAGTAACAAAATTGGTGCTAAAAAATACACCTTCCACTTCCAAAGACAAACCCATCTCTGGAAAAATTTGACTTTTTCATCGCTCTAATTGAGAATAATTTTTTGAGAAATATTACAGTGGATTTTTCATTGATAAATGAGTTTGCATATTTTGCATAAAAAATACATTTCGACTACCCCCACTTATCTCGAAATGAAGCGGTGCATCATTAAGATATACCAGCATTTATTTTTTTCAAAAAATTCTTATCTATTCATTCGTCCCCGGATACAATATATTTAAACCAATGCTTTTTCCAATCCGCGAAGTAAGTCAAATCGTTATCTTTCGGTATAGCCTTCAGAGTGCTTCGTACTTCACGTTGAATCTGTTCCATTGTCTCAGACCAAAACCTCTGGAACTGTGAACTTATAAAGTAGTCGGAAGTTACAGCATATGAAATAGTCAACTTGGGCGAATATGGAGGTTATTTAAATATATTAGTTTAATGTCTGCCGAACATCGGTATAAGAGCCAACATATTATAGCGGTACAAAAACCAAGAGCTATCTGCACATGAATTCGGCATGTTGTTGCGATTAGATGCACTCAGATGACGGAAATACTGAAATAGTATTCTTTGTTGACAGTTTAGTTCTGCAGAAGAAATTCATAACGCAGAGTATCAGTGTATTTTTTTAGTTTTGCTTCACTTTTGGTACGACTATCTCACGATTGGTCAATTTCTTCTGGATCATAAGCATAAACCAAAGTGTGGTCTTCCATAGTAGTGCATTTTATGAATTGCTAGTAGATCGAAATAATCTCTTTATACATTTTAAGGGGACGAATTGAGATTTGACGCGTCTGAAGCTCAACATATCTTATAAAATGAGTCAACGTTATATAAAATGCATCATTTCCAAGGTCCCCAATCGTTAATCGACGGTTTCCGAACACCAAATTTCAGATTTGTTTGACTTCTTATCCGAACACTCTTCATCTTCAAAAAATTTTAATCGTTCTTTGCGTTCGATGAAGTCTTTTTACTGTGGGACTTTTACATCATCTAAAATGTTCTCACAGCAGAAATTCGATTTCGTAAATAAATATTAATGGAACTTTTTTGCTCAACAAAACCACTCGGTATAGCAATCCCCGAAATAACTTTTTTGTCGTACCAAACCAAACGTAGCTCAAATCACTGATAATGTCAATAATGTGAAATTTTGGCAAAAATGTCTGCCAAAATGATACCAATCTAAAAAGATGGGTTGTCTGGTTTCTAATTTAAATTGACCGGCTCTTTACACCTCTCAAAATTTGCACCTGTCCATTTGCTTTCGTTGTCTTAGAAAGTAAATGAAAGCGGCAACAATTTTTCTTATCTCAACTAAAATTTATTGCAATTTTTACTAAAACTAGAAAAAGCTGTTTACCTAGCAGATGCTAATACGTACCAGAACATACCTACTCTATACTTGATTATTTAGTTAAGTTTACAAAGTGTTTCCAAGTAACATGCGTTGTGCAATTTAATTTTGCTCTTTGATTTCATATCTTCCTAATTACTATGAAATGGCTTAAATCACAAACACACAATAGATATCTATCTCTAAAAGTGTTCTATTTAAATAATTTGCCTTAAAGTCCTTAATAACATTGTGCTGTATAGAATTATTCTTTGAGCCTCAAGCGAGCGAACTACTACTTTCATTTGCAGGACTGAGCATAAAATTGATGCAAAGCAATGGAAAATCTGACTATTGAAATGAATTTCATTTTAATTGAAAATCCCATATATAATCGACTGCCTTTATTAAAATTTGAAATTCTTAGGAAAATTAATATGATATGAGATCATATGCTCTAATTAGTTTTTCGTAAATGAAACAAAAATTTGAACCAACTATTCATTTGAATGACTTTGACATTAAGCAAATGACAACACAAACTCATTTATTACCACTATAAAAATGTGCATTAAACATATACAGAGGTAGGCGCTCGATGGGTTGTCAATTTCTCGATGCTCGAGCAACCAAATTTTCGGTCATCGCTTACAAATATGATTGAACTATGTAAGAGAGGCAATAATTTAAAGCGTTGTATGTATTATGTTCCACATCATAAGCTTAATAATCTTGAGAGTTCATTTGTATAATTAATTCTTCATTGTGAGGTAATTATTCATTGATTTTGTCTTGGTTGCTCCAATCTTTTTACACATTATGGATGGTTCCTTGCTTCCACTTTCCTATATACACAGATTTGTTGAGAATTTGGCGAGACTGTATTTTTGTATAAGAACGATGGAATAACTG
>JAHXMU010000450.1:1688408-1704675 GCA_019455685.1 Philornis downsi | reverse complement strand
ATGGCGTTGCCAGATGGGTCCGTCGAATATGGGCAACCCTGTACAAAGAACATTTTCTTTATTCAATAAAAAACTATTGTATCAAAAAGACGTGAAGTCTTATAATTTAACACTATATTATCGGGCTCAGTTCAAAAGTTAGTAGATAGCTTCGATGACGGTTTCAAACTGATTAATTGTGGGATTTCCTTACAAAAATATATCGTCACCTTAAATGCAAGACAGCGTAACAAACTTATTAGTAATTTTACAGGAGAAGCAAATAAGTGAATACCGTTAATAGGGTGTAATTTGCAAAAAAAGGTTTTTAGTTTGTTCTTGTTTTTTTCCGCTCTAGTGTATTACGTTGTCTTGATAGCTTGTTTTGTAAACCAAATAGACGTAACATCAAATCAAATTGGAATTAAGTAACAAAAACATTGATCTACTGACTATTTTGGATAGAATAAAGACAATCTATAAATATTTTCCAAAAAATATTATTTAAGTTTTTATACAGTTCATATTTGAAATTAAAATTTAAGTGGTTTTTGCATTTCATTAAAAACATTAAAAAGTGAATAACTATAATAAGAAACTCCATATAACACACAAATTATGTTTCAAATGGGATACTATTATAAAAGTTATGACAGTCTGGTGGAATTAAAACTTTAAGTTCTTGCAGATGATCCCATTTCTTTTTAGAAATCTTCAGCATTTCTGAATGTAACTGTTCAGGTTCAGTCAAGCTCATTTTTTGGTACATCTTTGTGGAAGTTTTATTCGTTTTAAAATATATGACTCCAGTTGGATCGTAACCCAAAACACGTATCATATTGACCGTTGGATCTCCAGCCTTTTTGCCTAAAGTTATTCAAAATATAGTTATGTTATTTATTAAATTAATTTTCGTTTACTGGTCTAATTGATGGGAAGCGTTTTGGAAGATTTTCGTAGTTAAGGAAATATTTGTGATCCAAATGGTGAACATTAAGAAGAAAGGGATTTTTCCGTGCATCTTCCATTATGCCAACAAGTTTTGAAGGTAAATATATGGCTCTATTGTTTATCCTTCTTTGTATTAAGGAGTGAGTGGAGTCGCACTCCATCTGCGTGTGTCCAACGACTAAATATTTGTGCTCTATGGTAATATCTTTTTCAATACACAGAGAAAGCAAAGCGTTTGAGAGGACTGCATTTCGGTTTTGTTAATAGCAACCGTAGGAATATATAATAATATGATTAAGTTTTGGTGACATATTAATGGCGTTTCTCAAATATGTAATTATGCATGCTGCACAAGTTGATGCCACAAGATTACCTTCTGTCTCATCCCAAACATAATTATCCGATTCATGTGTAATTACATTATAAATTGTAAAGTTGTGTATTTGCAACTTCATTTTGTAGTATGAAGCATTAGCCTTTAATTGGGGAATAAGTTTTACGGCTTGCATATCTATACATATTAGCAAGCACAATCCAGATTTTGCATTTTTCGGTGTCACGCATCTTTTCATCTCTCATGTCTTTTATCTCTTTTCTATGAGCATCATAAATATTTTGTGAAACATTTTTTGTTTCATATGAAACACAAATATCGCACATATCATTTCTGGGCTTGTATATAGCATAATTATGTTTCTTGAGAATTCCCAAAAAGGTTGGAAATGATACTGAACGAGATTCATTTTGTGATTCGCAATGTTTAATGAAGATTTGGTATATATGGGTATAGGACATAAAATCCGACTGGAAATATAATTTCCTCGTAAACTGGCGTCTGTAATGCGATTCTAACTGTGGTACATCATTTAACTATTTTTCCAAAAAATCCATGTTGGTTCTATATTTTTGATGTTGACTTGTATTTCTTCGAGACTGGTTTCGCAATTTTACTTGTTTTTCTGGACCAACTTAAGTAGCATGTTTATCCATTTCTTGTACCCAACCTCTTACCATCGATTTTGTTAAGCACAAAGTTGCTAAAAACACTGTTCGGCATACTTGAAGTCTGGTAGAGTTTTTCATTAAATAATATGACTTCGATATTGAACGGCTGGAATTTTCAACATATAGGTATATCCGTTTTCTGTTCTTAAATTCAATAAGACTGGTCACATAGATTTTCTTCTAGTCCCAAGACATCTGCCAGAAGCTATTAAATATTTTCTTCCGTACGCTTTCACAAAATTGCGAGCACTTCCTACACTTTTCACAGTACTTGGATATACACCCAGCCTTCATTTTTCTTGGCTCTTTTTGGGAAATTTTTGTTCGGAAATTCCTTCATATTCTTTGCCATGCATATGTTTAATTTTATTTAAAGCTCTTTTATTTTTAACTCTATTTGAGTGACTTTCATCGGTATTGTTCTCATCACTTGAACTCATTTTTCATAAGTTTTATTAAATAACTTAAGTTCCGATTGTTAGTAACGCGTGTTAATAAGTCCGAACCGAAATTATCACTAAATCACATTGTCAAAAATCAGGTTACTCGTAAAGTCGAGTTCCATTTGGAGTAACAGTCAATTCGGTAATCACTCACAAGAATGACGCATTTCGCATTCCGTGACAAGTCCGTCTTCAGATCCTTTTTGACTGAATCGATAAGTGATTGCGTACCAACATCATCGATTCAGTCACATTGGGATCTGTGCACTATCAATAAAATTCTATAGCCATTTTTATAACTTTTTAAGAAATTGCCCTTAATATGGACGTAGTTGTCAAAAAATATTTAAAAAAATTCCCATTTTCACCGCTAGAATGGACTAATTTAATATATTTTTTATGAAAAAAAGACGTTTTTTGCACAGTCACTCATCTTTTGAAATATCATCACATATAAATATTTACCATATAGCCACAAAAATTCGTATCGCAATTGCCCTAAATTAATCATTTAAAGACTTAATCGATCATTTCAAATACGGGCCCTTTTCACTAATGTTTTCTTTTTAATTGTTATCATTTATTCGTTAATGAAAATCAATATACAGCATTAATTGATGGATATGGATATGAGAAAAAACTGCCCAATTTATACACATTTGTATTGGACCATTTGACTGTGAATACCTGATAATGTCAAATAATAAACATATTTTTCATTGGAATATTAAAAGAAGCCGATATAATATGTACGAGGGCAAGCCTTAAACGTAACAAGTAACAAAATTGGTGGTAAATAATACAACTTCCACTTCCAAAGACAAACCCATCTCTGGAAAAATTTGGCTTTTTTATCGCTCTAATTGAGAATCATGTTTTGAGAAATATTTCAGTGGATTTTTCATAGAGAAATGAGTTTACATATTTTGCATAAAAAATACATTTCGACTACCCCTGTCTATCTGGGCACCCTAATAGTAATAAGTATTTAAATGAATTGTTACCGTTAAGTGCAACTATAAGAATTATAATGAAGAAACGAACAGAGATTGAAACAAGAAGAATACGTGACTTGTAATCAAGACGTCAAGCTAACCCGAAGGTAAAATATACCACCGAAGTCAATAATAAATTATATAAAAACGAAAAATCTAATTTTGTTTTTATTTCAATCACCCCGCTTTGGATAATTAATTTATTCGCCCCCACCCCAAACATTGGTCCTTCGAGCCGGATACCCGAGCCACCCGCAAAAGCGTAAATAATTATCCAAACAATTCTCTTTTAGATACGAAGATCTGTTTGGCATTTTCCCCTGCCCCCGATTTCATCTCAATAATAAACATCATCGCAGCAACCAAAACCCAGAGGTAAGTTGTGTGATTTTTGTTGTGATATTGCTTACGAACAATAATAAAGAAAAAGTGCATGAACACAATTCAATAGTGATAATCGCGAGTGATTTTCTTTATAAAAAACCACCACCATCTACCCGCGTTTTTTGGTATTGTCATTTCGCGTCTCCATTTTCGATCCCCACACCGCACAACCACATCGTTTTCAACGACGATAACACAAAACAAAATATTTGTGTTTCCCTCATTCCCTTCATATACATACAATTGTTATTGTAATTTGCTTTGCGTCATAGCTTTCATTTGTCCCTACATTGTGTTCCGCCCGCTTCCTCTTAAGCTATCGTTATTCACTTTTGTCTGCTGCGCAGTGCTTGTATGTGCGTATGAGCGAATCGCTAATCGCTAGTGTTCATTGCGCTCTTTGCTAATTCTCCCTGTCTCTGTGCACAGTGGACCCGAACGGAACAATAATTGGTCAAAAATATTTTGTTCCTTTATGTTGTGGGAAATTAATTTTTTTTTTGGAAATTTAATCAAATTAAAGCGGAAATCGAAAATTAATACGACATTTTAAAATGTTTTTGGTTTTAAAGAGAAAATCTTATTGGTATCGAACTAAAACCCGTTTCGACCAATAAATAACTTGGATTATCTGGATTGTATGTTTTTGCACTCTGTATCGTCTACTAATACGTAGTTTTTTTATAGCACAGTGGTATCGTAAAGCAAAATTTTCCTCAAATTTTGCCCCGTAAAATAATACAAATATATTATTGAAATTGAATTGAATTGAAATTTTGTTTTTCCATTTTTTTGTGGGATTTATATATATTTTAATTGATTTCTCCGAAATCATAATTTATTTTTACCTGAAATAGTAGTCGTTTCGACCCCAATTTTCTCATTTTTACCGACCTTAAATAAAATATGGCTGAACTTAAAGCTTTAATTAGAAGCGGTGATCGGTTGACCGATCTAAAGCAATTGTTCACATCAATGCCTGAAGATGAGCACATTACTCATTCTCTTGGAGTTCACAGGCAAGAGTTTATCAGGCATTGGGAAGCTTTCCGCGATTGTTACGAAGATATTTGTGACCCGTCAATAATTTCTATTGAGGTAATAAAGCCGAAATAAATGCCGGCATATAAATCATATGTCCGGAGACTAGTATTCATTGATGCGTTCACAGAGAAATTGAATTCTAAAAACAAACCAGCCTCTATCCCAATTAATCTTCCCCCATGTGATACCGAAACTTTCTCGGGAGATTACAAAACATGGCTCACTTTCAGAGATATGCTCCCTGCCCTATACAATGATAATGACCACATTAGTAATATCCAGAAAATGTATTACTTAATGCAAAAAACAAAAGGCGAAGCACGTGATATTATAAAAACGTGCCCCACGACTAATGAGGGTTTTGCCTAGGCACGGCAGAATCTGGTAGATCGTTACTAGAACAAAAGGGTTCTCGTAAACGCCCAGTTAAGAATACTTTTCAATCTTGCCATTGTCGATAAAGAATCTAGTCCCACTATAAAGCGATTGCAGCGAACTATCAATGACTACATGATCAATTTATCATTATTGAGAATTGAGGCAGAGAACTGGGATGTAATTTTCGTGTTTATCTGTTCTACACGACTACCTGAAGTCACCCTTGGACTTTGGGAGCAATCCCCGGGGACCAGCTCCAATTTACCCACTTGGGAAAATATGGACACATTTCTGACCTCAAGATATCAAGCGCTAAAGTCTGTTTACGAATAACGGTCATGTTAGGAAAAATTCAAATACTAAGAATCGAAAGGAAGATTGTAGAAAATTTAAAAGTTTTGCTACCACGGTTCCCGTTGATAACACTCAGCGGAATACAGTCCCATCTAATACTTTTCATCAGAAATGCCCCTTATGCTCCGAACCCCATCCACTTAGATTATGTACAGAATTTCTACAAATGTCTGTCGGAAATCGTATAAATACGTTGAAAAGGCTTAAATGCTGCACAAATTGTTTAGCATCATCTCACACATTCGAGTGAGCTCACTGGAAATTCTCAAAATATGGGAATTCTAGCCCGTTCAGACGCTGTTGATCAACCTACGACATCAGCGGCTGCCCGTTCAATGCAGACATTTGCAACGCAGTTGAAAATGTTGCCTACCCCACGGTCTTTTTGGGAACAACCATTGTTGAAGTATGTTACCATGGTGTGAGACGTTCAGCTAGAGCCTTAGAAGATCCTGCTTCTCAGGCCACATTTATATCGAAAAAACTACAGAAGAAACTTGAATTGCCTTTTTTCACAGCCCCTACAGCAGATATTGTCGGACTTAACGGTGCGATAGCCGCAAAATCGACTAAAATCTGCAATTTATCGATAGGGTCTCCTATTGATCCGAGTTTTGACATATCCACTGATGCCTGTGTAGTAGAAAAGTTGACTAGTCGTCTTCATACATATTCAGTGGCTTATTTGGTAAATTCTGATTTACCAGAAATCACGTCAAGTGATCTAAAGTGTTCGCATATAGACTTATTGCTAGGCGGCGACGTATATTCGAAAATTATGCATGCGGGCGTCCAGAAACATCCGAGTGGTGACCTCATTGCTCAAAAAACGGTGTTTGGCTGGATTTTAACAGGCAAAATCTCATAACCCGGGCCATTACAATCGGTGGTTTCATATTACAATCACCTGGAGTTGAACGACCAACTCTTACGATTTTGGGACATTGAAGACGTGCCGAAGCCGCACATAGTTTCTGAGGAAGATAAATTATGCGAAGAGTTGTATCGTCGTACAACATATCGCAACGAAGATGGCAAATTTGCCGTATCACTGCCTTTTAGGCGTGAATACTCCATAAAAAGGCAGTTAGGACTGTCACGAATCGAATCTATTTCGCAATTTCTGCGAAATGAATCCCGTTTACTTAAAACCCCGATCTTAAAGCCCAATACGATAAAGTACTGAAGGAGTATTTTAGTCTGGGTCATATGACCATACTGAGTACTAGCGATACTCAGAATCAGATTTCGTATTATCTTCCTCACCACGCTGTATTCAAACTGGACAGCGCCGCCACCAAGCTTCGTGTGATGTTTAACGCCTCTAGCACCTCGTCAAATGGCGTAAGCCTTAAATATTTTTTAAACCGGTCCCGTTTTACAAGCCGATTTGACGGTACTAATCCTAAGATGGAGATTTTTCCGGTATGTGTTCAATGTGGATATTGAAAAAATGTATCGCCAAATACTTGGTAATCCCGTACAAACCTCCTATCAGAGAATAGTTTACCGCGATCATCCAGATGATGATATTCAGGATTTTGAACTGAATACGGTAACTTTTGGTGTCGACTGCACCTACTTAGCGATACGGACACTATTTCAACTTGCCGAGAATTGCGAAACTCAGTTCCCATTGGCAAGTGAAATTATTAGATGTCACATGTACGTCGATGATGTTTTAGCTGGTGCTCATAGCATAAATGAGGCCATTCAGAGTCGCAATCAACTTGTTGATGTGCTAGACTCTGCTGGTCTTGGCCTTCGCAATTGGATGGCTAACACTCAAACTTTATTAGAGTGTTTGCCTCCGCAATATATACATGATTCTGAATTTTCGAAAAATCTGATGCTAATACCACGAAGACTCTGGGTTTACGTTGGAACGTAGAAAAAGATTGTTTCTTTTTCAAAGCCGTTTCGGCCCCTAATAAATCATCAGTCACCAAACGAGCCGTTTTGTCTGAAATTGCCAAATTATTTTATCCTGCCGGATGGTTGGCCCCGAAAATCATAGTCGCAAAAATTCGAATGCAACATGTTTGGAAAGACAAAACTGGCTGGAACAAATGCTTAAAACCCTTGACTCTACGCAAATGGCATTAGTTTTTATCCGATTGTAGTGAAATCGAAAGGATCGAGGTCCCCCGTTAGGTTGACTTCAACCCAGAAAATGAAGTTCAACTTCATGCGTTTTGTGACGCTTCTGAAAAGGCATATGCGGCCTCACTATACATTCGCATTAAAAACGCTGTCGGTGATATCACGACACATTTGCTAACTGCAAAGACTAAAGTGGCACCTATCAAGGTTGAGACCTGCGGTGCAACTCTATTGGCAAGAATGGTCGAATCTCTTCGTAAAGAATTAAGAACCGACACCATTCCAACATATTATTGGACAGACTCTACAATGCCAACAGAGTCTCTCTCATAGCGGAGAGAGTCGGTACTGATAATTGGCATCATGTCGTTTCCCATGTCAGCCCGGCAGATATTGCGACTCCTGGCATTTTAGCACGAGATTTAATATCAAGCACACTATGGTGGAACGGCCCCGCTTGGTTATGTCGTCCTCAAAACGAATGGCCTAAATCGAATTTCCAATTAATGACGAATTTTGAAACTCGACCAGTTCGGGTCCATTTGCACCAGATATCCGAGACTTAGGATATCTTGCCCCGCTTTTCACACTTACCACGAGCTATGAGAGTACTAGCTTATGTATTTCGATTTTATCATCGAGTACACCCGAAATATAATGTCTCGCATTCGTGTTCAACGTGCAATATTGAAAAAAATAAGATCAATTTCGTGAAAGGCGACTTGATAATTCTTTGCCAGCGTCGTTATTTTTCCGAATATAATATACTCGAGAACAAAATCTCTGGAACTGTGAACTTATAAAGTTGCCGGAAGTTACAGCATATGAAATAGCCAACTTGGGCGAATATGGTGGTTATGAAAACACATTAGTTTAATGTCTGCCGCGGTACAAAACCGAGAGCTACCTGCACATGAATTCGGCATGTGGTTGCGATTAGATTCACTCAGATGACGGAAATACTGAAATAGTATTCTTTGTTGACAGTTTAGTTCTGCAGAAGAAATTCATAACGCAGAGTATCAGTGTATTTTTTTAGTTTTGCTTCACTTTTGGTACGACTATCTCACGATTGGTCAATTTCTTCTGGATCATAAGCATAAACCAAAGTGTGGTCTTCCATAGTAGTGCATTTTATGAATTGCTAGTAGATCGAAATAATCTCTTTATACATTTTAAGGGGACGAATTGAGATTTGACGCGTCTGAAGCTCAACATATCTTATAAAATGAGTCAACGTTATATAAAATGCATCATTTCCAAGGTCCCCAATCGTTAATCGACGGTTTCCGAACACCAAATTTCAGATTTGTTTGACTTCTTATCCGAACACTCTTCATCTTCAAAAAATTTTAATCGTTCTTTGCGTTCGATGAAGTCTTTTTACTGTGGGACTTTTACATCATCTAAAATGTTCTCACAGCAGAAATTCGATTTCGTAAATAAATATTAATGGAATTTTTTTGCTCAACAAAACCACTCGGTATAGAAATCCCCGAAATAACTTTTTTGTCGTACCAAACCAAACGTAGCTCAAATCACTGATAATGTCAATAATGTGAAATTTTGGCAAAAATGTCTGTCAAAATGATACCAATCTAAAAAGATGGGTTGTCTGGTTTCTAATTTAAATTGACCGGCTCTTTACACCTCTCAAAATTTGCACCTGTCCATTTGCTTTCGTTGTCTTAGAAAGTAAATGAAAGCGGCAACAATTTTTCTTATCTCAACTAAAATTTATTGCAATTTTTACTAAAACTAGAAAAAGCTGTTTACCTAGCAGATGCTAATACGTACCAGAACATACCTACTCTATACTTGATTATTTAGTTAAGTTTACAAAGTGTTTCCAAGTAACATGCGTTGTGCAATTTAATTTTGCTCTTTGATTTCATATCTTCCTAATTACTATGAAATGGCTTAAATCACAAACACACAATAGATATCTATCTCTAAAAGTGTTCTATTTAAATAATTTGCCTTAAAGTCCTTAATAACATTGTGCTGTATAGAATTATTCTTTGAGCCTCAAGCGAGCGAACTACTACTTTCATTTGCAGGACTGAGCATAAAATTGATGCAAAGCAATGGAAAATCTGACTATTGAAATGAATTTCATTTTAATTGAAAATCCCATATATAATCGACTGCCTTTATTAAAATTTGAAATTCTTAGGAAAATTAATATGATATGAGATCATATGCTCTAATTAGTTTTTCGTAAATGAAACAAAAATTTGAACCAACTATTCATTTGAATGACTTTGAGATTAAGCAAATGACAACACAAATTCATTTATTACCACTATAAAAATGTGCATTAAACATATACAGAGGTAGGCGCTCGATGTGTTGTCAATTTCTCGATGCTCGAGCAACCAAACGACTAATGACAGTGCACTCATTTTTTGACAATCGTCAGTTCGGAATAAAAATACAAGTTTAAATTTCTCGTATTTACAAAATGGCTAAGACCCTGAAACATTGTTCTATGTCATAACTTTGGTAAGATATTGTAATTTTTTTATACTATAACTCAACCGTGGCGCCATCTTCTATCTTTCTTTGAGCGGCGCTCTCCTCTGTTTATCTGACGAATACTTTAAGTATTAGGGTCTAATAAGTCGACAAGTTTAATAAATGCTTCTCAATCTATAACGTCCGAAATAAGCGTGTCTAAACCTAAAATACGTGTAAGCTCGCACAATGTGTGAAGTTTTCCATATTTCATTCAGGGGTGTGTACGTGATGACCTCGACATTTCTGACACTTCAAATACAAAATGCTTTACCTCCTCATTCATAATTTCGAAATGATTTTACGGGTGCATCTGAAGATTCAAATATTTGAAAATAAGGCAAATATAATGTACTGGAAGTAATTTCAAAATTGTATCAATACTAATGAGGGATCGACTTTGGGTTAGTTTTTCTACACTATTTACTTAGGGCACTTCTTATCAGGAAATGTCTTTTATTGGTTTTACATTTTCGTTAGTGGAAATAAATGGAGTTTTAGTTTAATTCGAGAACTTTACTTAAATGAAGGGAAATAAAACAGGAGGATTTTCCTAGAGACGACTTCCTTGTTTTCCAATAACCGTGCCCACAATCGGGGTGGTCTATGATCTGGGATGATTTTTTCAGATATCTATTATTTGTCCCCATATAAATTTTTCAAATAGTGGACAAATGGCACAAATGCCGTCTATCACAAAACTGAACTCAATAGCTGAACCTCTTCTGCTTATTTGGCCAAACTGCTGTACATAGTGCATACAGGAATGTACCGATTCACCACTAAAAACGCTCTCTTTTGTACGTTACATATGGAACTAAACCGTTTTCAGAGAAAGCGCCAAAACAACAATGATATCCAAGAAAAGTCTGACTCGCACTACAAATCCACAACTGAATACATGTTTTTCAGCTGAATAGCCGTAGTAGGAGTTATACTTTTTGCAGCAAACGGCTATACAGTGCATTCAAATTCTCAGAACTAAGTTTACTACTCGTAAGCGTCTGATGCGTGTCTAATTATGCTGAGTTTAATGTAATTGAATGAAAGGCATGGACATAAGAATATGTGATTTAAATTAGCTATCTCATGAGGGAGATATCAGAATAAACATAGTTATCCGGTGGATATTTCCAAATTATAGCAAACATTACAAATAAAAAAACAATAATTTACTGCATTCTACGGAATATGGATTACAGGAAAAAATCAAATTTCAACAAATCTGTCAAGAAGGGGTGTGGCAATGCCGTCCACTTCCACTTCCAGAACCAATTTTATCAAGCGCGTGACGCGTTTCAAATTTGATTGAATTCCATATATTATCTTGTCAGACTTTGGGCTAAGAATATATGGGCTAAATCGGTTATTCGTATTCGAGGTACTAAAAGGGGAGCCACAACCTACCGATACAAACTGCAGAGGAAAGATAGATAAGTGACAAAGCAGTCCGTCTTTGTTCTCCAACTCTACTTCTATAAATGCATAATGTGGGCGAAATTTAAAAGGATTTAGTGGAGATAAGGAAAAGATTTGAACCTAAGAATATGCAAGTTAAATCGGTCATTTGTGTGGGAGGTACCGGAAGGGGTGGCGAAAGATAGACCATTTTAATTGTTTCCATTACCAACTAAATAAATGACATGAACCTAAGATCATGTGGTATGAATTGATCTTTTGTGGGGGAGTCACCAGAAAGGTGATGATTAAAAAAGCAATACTATGGACAAAAATTCAAGATACTGCAGTCAATAAATTAAATTTTGGAAAATCGGTCAAGTCGGCTATGGTTTGTAAAAATGTTAGGCTATGCCAAGTTTTAGGAAGCCTCGTAGAAGTGTGCGACAGTAATCGTGTCTACCAGTCAAGCAGACCAATGGACATCGTCCAACCGACTGGAAAAAAAAATCAAAAGATACTTGGTTTAAAGTACCAAGTACCATGATATAATGACATGTAGTAAATCATTTATACCTACACTCCTGCGGGTGAAACTACAAAAAGGTTCGTGACTAAACAATTAACTTTCACTGCAGATACTCATGGCCAGACAATTTGCTCTCACAGCAGAATTCTAAATTACGATACATTTTGTGGCCTTCATGTTCTTATTAGATTATGTTAGTCATCTTTGTTATGCCTTAATTTAAAAGTTAAACAGAAGATTATAAAGAAATTTTTTGAAAGTAGATAATGCTTATGAAATATCAAAGAGCTCTTGTGAACGCTCTCGGACATCCTCACCGTAACTATAAGAAGATGTAGATAATTTTAACGAAATGTTATTTTAAGAAACTATTTTATCAGAATGCCTTTTGCATGATGTTTGCCAGCGCACCCGTTTAATCTAGGTAGCAAAAATTCATTAGAACTTATGACGCCTCCGTGGAGTGAAACAGCGCATTGTGATGGATTTGGATGACACTTGGCGATTCAATCGATATGCAAATATGTCAACAACTCTAAATCGCAAAGCGATTCTCCAGCGAATAAGAAGCCTTTAAGCAATATACAGGGTGGCGCAATAGAACGTGTATATATAAAAAATAGATTAAAAAATAAATACAAAAGGTATGGTTAAAATAAATCTAAGGCATTGTAGAGTAATAAATGGAGTTTATTTTTTAAAAATAACATCATCTAAATGGAGACCCTCTCTACGATGGCACTCCTCTAACCGTAAACGAAAATTATTGAAAACTATCTTCAGTAATACTGGTGTAATGGCCATTCCTAGGCCATTTCACCACGGATTTTCTCCTTGAGCTGAACAATGTTTCTTGGATTATTACTGTAGACTTTGTGTTTGAGGTATCCCCACAAAAAAGTCCAGAGACGTCAAGTCTGGACTACGTGGGGGCCATGGGATATCACCTCTTCGAAATCAGTCTGCCAGGGAACATCTGCTTCACCACCACCATGGAATCATTTGATGTGTGATAGGTAGCTCCATCTTGTTGGAACCAAGTTCTGGAATTCACTATTCTTGAACTTTCAATTTCTGGAGCCAAAAATCCGTCCAACATCTCAACATAGCGTTCCGTATTAACCATGACGTTTTGGCCCAGCGCATTTTCGAAGAAAAAAGGACCAATTATTCTTCTGCCAGAGATCGCTGCCCATACTGTCGCTTTAGGACTATGCAATGGTTTCTGGCGTTTGATTTTGGGATTTTCACTGTTCCAGTAACGACAATTTTGACGGTTTACGAACCCATTCATAAGGAAATGAGCCTCGTCAGAGAAAAGGATATTGTCAAAATTGGAAAATCGATTAAGCATTTCATTAGCAAATGCGAGCCTTGCTATGGAGTCACACTCTTTCAATTCTTGTGTTAATTGCAGCTTATATGGATGCAATTTAAGATCCAATGTTAAAATTCGTTGCAAACTTCGTCGCGATCTCTTGCGAGTCGACATTTGTGGATTTCCTCGTACTGACTCCATAACTCTCTCAACATTGTGTTCGGTCCTAGATGTTCTTGGGCGACCATTTGCTTGTGGTTTAAATGTTGAACCGGTCTCTTCAAAACGCTTTACCCATATTTTAATTAAATTAGCACTCGGAGCTTCACTAATTCGCCGTAGTCCATATTCAGCACAATATAGTCGCCTAGTAGCAATATATGACCGAGAGTTCTCGTAAAATGCACGCACGCAAAATGCACGACGCTTCCTGTCGAATTGATTCATAGCGACTAAAACTCCATGAGCCCGCCAACCCAACGATGTAGGCGCCCCCCCCGCCCGCTCCTTTTCTATCCCACAAAAAATGATGATGCAATATGCACGTTCCACCCTGTATTAGTTTGTCACTGCGGTATGTTAAATATGGATTAAATTACACGAGGAAAAGTTTCCACAAGACATTTTTTCCTCATGATGTAATCGGCATTGCCAATTTCTTTCCTGTTCGTTTTCAACACTGCAATCAGAAAAAGCATTGTTTTTACGTTATAATATCTTCAATTTCCAAATCATTTCCCAATTTTACAAATATTATATTTATCAGTATACTGTACAAACGCGGTCGAGTTATTCTGTTGTTGTTGCTTTAGCAAGATAACATCTCTTACCCAATAAACTACACAGATATTTTGTGATTGACCGTGCGTCAAAGATGGACACAAGCAAAAAGAAAATACACCATATTTTGACGTTTTTCTTCGAGAGAGGCAAAAACGTTAACCAGGCGACTGAAGGTGTGAACAGTGTTTATGCTTTTGATACTATAACAACTAATTATGGCCAATTTTGATTTCGTACATGATTCTATTTCAGTCATTCTGATGACACAGAAGCGCCACGCTCTGAATGGCCAATTGTCGAAAATGTTGATAGAAGAATGGAAATCGTCAAGTCCGCCCATCGTAAATGCACTGTTTCGATTGGCAAGGCGTTAAACATTGCCCAAATACTGCCATCTGGAACAACTTGAGTAAGGCTGGACATAAAAGGCAGGTTCATGTATGGGTGCCTCTCGAATTAATGCAAAATAACCTCATGCTCCGAATTTGTCATCTACGAATTGTTGCTAAATCGCAATAAAATCGAACTATTTCTGAAGCAGATGGTGACTAGTGTTGAAAAACGCGTTACTTGTAACAATGTCAAGCGAAGATGGTCGTGGTCCAATAGCAGTGAGACGCAAGCGCCATAAGGATGTCTGGTCATAAAAATACATCGACAAAGAGTAGATAGAATATCTAAGAACTTGGTAGAGAGGTTCTAATGCCCTCATAGTCACCTGGCCTCAAACGGTTGTCATCTGCTCCAGTCTATAGCGAATAATTTTGCTGCTAAAAAGTTCGCCTTAAGAGAAAATTGCGAAAATCCATTGTCCAGTTTTTTTGTCAAGGAAGTTCCTAGCAACAGAGACATAATGGAATTATCTTCAAAACGACAACAATTTTTAATACCAAAATTGTTTTCCTAAAAATTTTTCCATACGAAAATTGTCTTTCTAGACGTTTTAATATACGAAAATTGCCTTCCCAGACATTTTTCTATACGAAAATTGCCTTCCCAGACATTTTCTATACGAAAATTGCCTTCCCAGACATTTTTCTATACGAAAATTGCCTTCCCAGACATTTTTCTATACAAAATTGTCTTTCCAGACATTTTTCTATACAAAATTGTCTTGCCAGACATTTTTCTATACGAAAATTGTCTTGCCAGACATTTTTCTATACGAAAATTGTCTTCCCAGACATTTTTCTATACGAAAATTGTCTTCCCAGACATTTTTCTACACGAAAATTGTCTTCCCAGACATTTTTCTACACGAAAATTGTCTTCCCAGACATTTTTCTATACGAAAATTGTCTTCCCGGACATTTTTCTATATAAAAATTGTCTCCCTAAATATTTTTCTTCACGAAGATTGCCGCCTAGACACTTTGCTATACAAAAATTGTCTCCCTAGACATTTTCCAATATACGAAAATTGCCTCCATAGACACTTTTCTACACAAAAATTGTTCTCCCAGACATTTTTCTATACGAAAATTGTCTTTCTAGACATTTTTCTGTACGAAAATTGTATTCCCAGACATTTTGCTATACGAAAATTGTCTTCTCAGACATTTTGCTATACGAAAATTGTCTTCCCAGACATTTTGCTACACGAAAATTGTCTTTCCAGACATTTTTCTACACGAAAATTGTATTTCCAGACATTTTGCTATACGAAAATTGTCTTCCCAGACATCTTTCTATACGAAAATTGTCTTCCCAGACATTTTTCTACAACAAAATTGTCTTCGTATATATTCTACTATACGGAGATTGTCTTCCTTGACATGCAAAAGTTGTCTTTCTACTCATTTTTTATACAAAAACTGCCATTTCTCTATACGAAAATTGTTTTCCTAGACGTTTTTTTATATTTTTATATATAAAAAATATGCAAAAACATAATTTTTCTGCACGAAACTTGTCTTCCTAGACATTTTACTAAGCAAAAATTGTCTTTCTAGACATTTTGATGTGCAAAAATTGTCTTCCCAGACATTTTTCTTTACGAAAATTGTCTTCCCAGATATTTTTCTATACGAAAATTGCCCTCCAAGACATTTTTCGACACGAAAATTGTCTTCCAAGACATTTTGCT